>MU249709.1:0-127317 GCA_018977245.1 Lethenteron camtschaticum | reverse complement strand
GACTGATGACGATGTTGAAGGTTACAGAGATCATGATTGCCTTTGGACAAGTGAAAAATTAACCCGTAAAAACAAAGTTTTTCACTATAAATCCTTTATATGCGTGGCATCGGCTAGAGTCCTCTCGTCCTCTGGCTTGAGATGGCTGCCACCTATGGGTCAGATGATTGCCTGACACCATTAAGCAATTGGTAATTAAATACAAAAAAAAATTCCTAAAAGTGTAAAATTTTGCAAAAAATTTTTCACGAAAATAAGTTGTCACGCACAACGAGTCTGTGTGCAAAATGTCAGCTCGATTAGATCACGGGAAGTGGGTTAAAAAACGACCGAAGTTTCGGTCCTAACACGAGCGAACTTAATAAGGATTAAATAAGTATAACCCGTAAAAACAAAGTTTTTCACTCTAAATCCTTTATATGCGTGGCGGCTAGAGTCCTCTCGTCCTCTGGCTTGAGATGGCTGCCATCTATGGGTCAGATGATTGCATTGCACCATTAAGCAATTGGTAATTAAATATATATTTTTGTCCTAAAAAGTGTAAAATTTTGGAAAAAAAATTTTTCACGAACATTAATTGTCACGCACAACGAGTCTGTGTAGAAAATGTCAGCTCGATTGGATCACGGGAAGTGGGTTAAAAAACGACCGAAAGATTTGCACGGTCGTAAGCGCGCAAGCAAGCAAGCGAGTGAACTTAATATAAAGGATTTTTAAATAAGCTAATACCTCAGTTGGATTTACCTGTTAAGATAAAAACAAACGTTTAGTTTTATTCATATATATTTAAAGTGACTTGTTTACGTGCTCTATACTTTGTACTCATATCGTTTTTTTTATTGTTGTTGTAATAACGCTCTGACCCACCCCGACTGGACGTCTGTGTAAAAGAGCTTTAAAGCTCATCGGATTCCTCCAGCACGCACGAGCCCCCCGGCTCAACGCTGTGGGGGTGCCTGTGACGTCCCCACCGCGTGCCAGCCAGCCAGCAAAACTTAAGAAAAGCATAATACTGTATAGAATACGTATATGATATTCTTAGGTTTTTTCGGTAAAGTCACGTAGGTAAAAAACATCAATATTAATGAAAATAAAATAAAACAAAAATCACGTTTCGGAGGCAACACAAACGTCGTGATTTTTTTTATTTTTTTTCATTAATTTTGATGTTTTTACCTACGTGACTTTACCGAAAAAAACCTAAGAATATGAATCCTTGCAGTCACGAAAGCTTCAAATCTAGAATTAAAATCTGGTCATGCCTCGTACCCCCAGAAAGGGCATCTCGCACACTCAGGGGGTGCGTGCACCCCGGCTAAGAATTCTCATGAATGTGTTGATCCAACGGGATTATCAATAACAAGTAAACCCGTAAAAACAAAGTTTTTCACTCTAAATCCTTTATATGCGTGGCGGCTAGAGTCCTCTCGTCCTCTGGCTTGAGATGGCTGCCACCTATGGGTCAGATGATTGCCTGCCACATTAAGCAATTGGTAATTAAATATTTAATTAGTTTTCCCTAAAAAGTGTAAATTTTGGATTTTTTTCACGAACATTAATTGTCACGCACAACGAGTCTGTGTGCCAAATGTCAGCTCGATTGGAACTTAATATAAAGGATTTAAAAACGTTAAATGTTAATGAACTCTACGCTAGCGTTAATTATTCCATCGATCCTAACCGCGAAGTCGAATCGACTCCGCAGTGTAAGTGCGGCAGAGTTAATGAATCGAACTCATCGATTCTAACCGTTAATGAATCGAACTCATCGATTCTAACCGCGAAGTCGAATCGACTCCGCAGTGTAAGTACAACAGACTTAATGAATCGAACTCATCGATTCCTACCGCGAATCGAATCGACTCCATCCGGAAGTGAACCCCCCCGGCGGTTTCCCGCGCTTTCTCACGCGTCTGTGCACCGCAACAGTCGATTATTACACATTTCCACCCGATACACCTCCTTGCATGTTGAACATTGCGTGCGATTCAAGCCCTTCTCGCTGCCAAAGGGAAGTTTATGTTCGCAACATTTATCGCGAAGAAGCGAAGGTGGGTGAGTGGGTGAGTGGGTGGTGGTGAGTGAGTGAGTGGGTGAGTGAGAGGGAGTGAGTGAGTGGGTGAGTGAGAGGGTGAGTGGGTGGGTGAGTGGGTGAGTGGGTGAGTGGGTGAGTGGGTGGTGAGTGAGTGAGTGGTGAGTGAGTGAGTGAGTGGGTGGGGGGGTGGGTGGGTGGGTGGGTGAGTGGGTGGGTGAGTGGGTGGGTGGGTGGTGAGTGGTGGGTGGGTGGTGAGTGGGTGGGTGGTGGGTGAGTGGGTGGTGGTGGGTGGGTGAGTGGGTGGGTGGTGGGTGAGTGGTGGGTGAGTGGGGGGTGGTGGGTGAGTGGGTGGGTGGGTGGTGAGTGGGTGGGTGGGTGGGTGAGTGGGGGGTGGGTGGNTGAGTGGGTGGGTGGGGGTGGGTGGGTGGGTGGGTGAGTGGGTGGGTGGNTGGGTGGGTGAGTGGGTGGGTGGGGGGTGGGTGAGTGGTGGGTGGGTGGGTGAGTGGGTGGGTGGGTGGTGGGTGGGTGGGTGGTGAGTGGGTGGGTGGGTGGGTGAGTGGGTGGGTGGGTGGGTGGGTGGGTGGGTGGGTGGGTGGGTGGGTGAGTGGGTGGGTGGTGGGTGGGTGGTGGGTGGGTGGGTGGGTGGGTGGGTGAGTGGGTGGTGGGTGGGTGGGTGGGTGAGTGAGTGGGAGGGTGAGTGGTGGGTGGTGAGTGGGTGGGTGAGTGAGTGAGTGAGTGGGTGGTGAGTGGTGAGTGGGTGGTGGGTGAGTGAGTGGGTGGGTGAGTGGGTGGTGGTGAGTGAGTGGGTGGGTGAGTGAGTGAGTGGGTGGGTGAGTGAGTGAGTGGGTGAGTGGGTGGGTGGGGGTGAGTGGGTGAGTGGTGGGTGGGTGGGTGGGTGGTGGGAANTGGGTGGGTGGTGGGTGAGTGGTGGGTGGGTGGGTGAGTGGTGGGTGGGTGAGTGGTGGGTGGGTGGGTGGTGAGTGGGTGGGTGGGTGAGTGAGTGGGTGGTGGGTGAGGTGGTGGGTGAGTGGTGGGTGGGTGAGTGAGTGGGTGGGTGGGTGGTGGGTGGGTGGGTGAGTGAGTGATTGGGTGGGTGAGTGGGTGGGTGAGTGGGTGGGTGAGTGATTGGGTGGGTGAGTGGGTGGGTGGGANTGAGTGAGTGGTGAGTGAGTGGGTGGGTGGGTGAGTGAGTGGGTGGTGGGTGGGTGAGTGGGTGGGTGGGTGGTGAGTGGGTGGGTGGGTGGGTGGGTGAGTGGGTGAGTGAGTGGGTGGGGTGGTTGGGTGGGTGGGTGGGTGGTGAGTGGGTGAGTGGTGGGTGGTGAGTGGGTGGGTGAGTGGGTGAGTGAGTGAGTGGGTGGGTGGGGAGTGAGTGGTGATGGGTGGGTGAGTGAGTGGGTGGGTGGGTGATTGGGTAGGTGGGTGAGTGAGTGAGTGGGTGGGTGGGTGAGTGAGTGGTGGGTGGGTGGGTGGATGAGTGAGTGAGTGAGTGGGTGGGTGGGTGGTGGTGAGTGGGTGGTGGGTGGGTGAGTGGGTGGGTGGTGGGTGAGTGGGTGGGTGGGTGGGTGAGTGGGTGGGTGNTGAGTGGGTGAGTGGGTGGGTGGTGGGTGGTGAGAGTGAGTGGGTGAGTGAGTGGTGGGTGAGTGAGTGAGTGATTGGTGAGTGGGAGGGTGGGTGGGTGAGTGAGTGATTGGGTGGGTGAGTGGGTGGGTGGGTGAGTGAGTGAGTGGGTGAGTGATTGGGTGGGTGAGTGGGTGGGTGAGTGAGTGAGTGGGTGGGTGGGTGGGTGGTGAGTGAGTGGGTGGGTGGGTGGNTGAGTGATTGGGTGGGTGAGTGGGTGAGTGGGTGGGTGAGTGATTGGTGGGTGGTGAGTGGGTGAGTGGTGAGTGGGTGAGTGAGTGATGGGTGGTGGGTGGGTGAGTGGGTGAGTGAGTGGGTGTGAGTGGTGGAGTGGGTGGTGAGTGAGGAGTGGTGGGTGGGTGAGTGGGTGAGTGGTGGGTGGGTGGGTGAGTGGGTGGGTGAGTGAGTGGGTGAGTGGTGAGTGAGTNAGATGAGTGGATGAGTGAGTGGTAAGGGTNGAGTGAGTGAGNGGTGGGGTGGTGAGTGAGTGAGTGAGTGAGTGATGGTGAGTGAGTGATTGGTGGGTGGGTGAGTGGGTAAGTGGGGGTTGAGTGAGAGGGTGAGTGGGTGGGTGGTGGTGATGGTGGTGATGATGGTAGTGATGGTGGTGATGGTGGTGATGATGGTGATGATGATGGTGATGATGGTGATGATGGTAGTGATGGTGGTGGTGATGATGGTACCTTGATGGTGGTGATGATGGTGATGATGGTGATGGTGGTGATGATGATGATGGTGATAGTGATGATGATGATGGTAGTGATGGTGATGATGATGGTAGTGATGATGGTATGGTGATGGTGGTGTGGTGGTGATGGTGTAGTGATGATGATGGTGTGATGGTAGGATGGTAGTGATGGTGGTGATGATGATGATGACGTGGTGATGATGGTGATGATAGGATGGTGATGGTGGTGAGAAGTGGTGATGATGATGAAGGTGGTAGTGATGATGATGATGGTGAGATGATAGTGATGATGTGATGATGATGTGGTGATGTGGTGATGATGATGGTGGTGATGATAAGATGTAGCATGATGACGGATGATGGTAGGATGATGGTGATGATGGTAGTGATGATGTGATGGTAGTGATGATGATGATGGTCAGATGATGATGAGATAGTGATGAGATGATGGTGTGATGGTGGTATGATGATGTGTGGTGATGATGGTAGTGATGGTAGTGATGGTGATGATGGTAGTTGATGATGATGGTTGATGANGATGATGATAGGGTGATGATAGTTGATGATGAGATGTGAGTGAGGTGGTGATGATGGTGATGATAGTGATGGTGATGGTGGTGATGATGGTGATGATGATGATGGTGGTAGTGATGATGATGATGGTGATGATGATATGATAGTGATGATGATGGTGGTGATGATGATGGTGGTGATGATGTTGATGATAGGATGATGGTAGGATGTGTGATGATGGTAGTGATGAGATGATGGTAGTGATGAAGGATGATGATGATGATATAGTGATGATGATGGTGGTGATGGTGGTGATGATGATGGTGGTGATGATATGATGTAGTGATGGTAGTGATGGTGATGATGGTAGTGATGATGATGATGGTAGTGATAGTGATGATGATGATAGTGGTGTGATGATGATGATAGTGATGATGATGGTGGTGATGATGATGTAGGTGGTGATGGTAGTGATGGTGATGATAGTGATGGTGATGATNGTGGTGATGTGATGGTGATGGTGATGATGATGGTAGTGGATGGTGGTTGATGATGATGATAGTGATGGTGATGATGGTAGTGATGATGATGATGGTAGTGATGGTGACTACTGCCATAACCCCACGTCCGCACAAAGGCCGTGCTCGCCACCTCGGGGCGTTCCGATTTGGCCCGCGCAGTTTGCTTTCTGCTCAACCTCGATTGTCAACCGGGGCCCCAACACCGTCCTCGCACAATGACAACGCGATGGCTGCGCTTTTAAATTGAAATGAAATTGTTTATTTTCACCTCAAAGACGCTGACGACGACGACGCGGCCAAGATGGCGCAGCAATATTGAGTGCTTTTACAAAGTGTGGTGCACTATGGACATTATACTTTGCTGTTTCCACTTTTCAGCTGACACAAAAGCTTGGAGAGATTGTCATGGTTAAAATATATTTAGCAAAAAAGAAGCTTTACTGCACCGTATCTCTTGTATATAATGCGTTGCAGGACATTTTAAAAAAAGTATTCATTAGTGCCTCTGATAATTTCATGAGTAATGTCCACCCTGCATTACCAAACACTGGCGGGGTATGGTTATGTGCAGATGGTTCATTTCAAGACAATTTTTGATGCCAAATTACATGGATTTCGCTGAAGGTTCCATAATTTATAATCCAACGAGTGCATATATTTTGTTAAATTACAGTACACATTTAGAATTTGTTATGCATGCAACATCATTGGTAAGCCAATTAAGACAAGCATTCATCCCACGTTATAACATTAAATTCTTAAATCATACAGGCTTAGTATTTGTGATTTATGACCACTGCACCACATTTGACTTTGCTTTTTCAGTTTTTTACCTGTTGTGTTGACATGCAGTCTTATTAAATATCTGTCATCACTATTTTATTGCAGAGATTTGTGTGGTTTCAGAGTGAAAAGAGACCAATGCCTAAAGTCAGTCCACAAAAAAGTTACAAAAGGTAAAAGAAATCCGTCCTCAGCCCCAAACACCAACATTTCTACAAACAGTGTGCACGCATGTGTTTTAAAGGGTTGAAAAGTATTTTAGTTTCTATGCCATCTGGACATTTTTAAATCCTTTATATTAAGTTCGCTTGCGTGCGTGCTTGCTTGCTTACGACCGTGCAAATCTTTCGGTCGTTTTTTAACCCACTTCCCGTGATCCAATCGAGCTGACATTTTCCACACAGACTCGTTGTGCCAGACAATTAATGTTCGTGAAAAAAATTCCCAAAATTTTACACTTTTTAGGCAAAAAAAATTATTTAACATATATTCAAATAGAACTCATTCATCGCTTTGGCTGAACGTCACAGTATACGAGCCCAGAGCGTAAACCCTCCACAGGCCGTGGCGGAGTAGCGCAGTTGGTAGCGCCCTCGCTTCCCATGCCAAAGGTCGCGGATCGATCCCCACGTCCTCCACAGGCGAATATATTTTTAAATCCTTTATATTAAGTTCGCTGCCACGCATATAAAGGATTATAGTGAAAAACGTTGTTTTTACGGGTTATACTTATTAACCACTTAACTTGTTTACTTTTAATTAAAAGCCTTTTTGTGTTGTCCTCAAATACATCATGTAACTAAAACCATTCTACAATTTGCTACCAATTGCAAACATGGAAACACATTTCACTTTGATGTCACACTTTCTATATGATTTGAATTTTACTAAATATGTTATTCATTTTTTTACAAAAACTTGTTCTAATATTTTTGTTTTGTTGTTGCTTGTGTCAAAATATTATTCATATTGTGTAAGTGGTTTCTCTGAAAGTTACATAATTATTCTACAGAAGAGCCTAACCATTTAACCAATGTCATATTTTTATGCATTCCTAAAGATATGAAATTTTTTGGCATGAGTCTTGACTTAAAGCTTTCGTGACTGCAGGAATTCATATTCTTTGGGTCTTTTGGTAAAGTCACGTAGATAGTTTATAACCTATCTACGTGACTTTGAACCTATCTACGTGACTGTACCGAAAGACCCAAAGAATCTGAATTTGGCATACACTTAGTTTATTTACAATATTCTTGGTTCTTTCGTAAAGTCACGTAGAAGGGAAATAATAAATAATATAAATAGCTGTGGATTTCACACCTGATGATGATGATTTTAACACGTAGGCTTTCGCGACCATTCTGGCGAATTGCCCGATGATGCTGGATGCAATTACCAGCGAAACGTCGTACTACTCAAAATTTGTAAATGTTGTGGTTTCACGCTTCAACACACCGGTGTGGGGGCTAAAGCAGTGAACTATTTGTCTTTTGTCAACGTGACACTTTTTTACCGATTGGCCGTGTCGGGTGGTGGAGGGTTACGACACATTTATAAATAACGCGGCGATCTAAACCCAAACACGTTGACTATTGATGATAGCTTGTGTTGCAGTCGAAACGTCGTGATAATTTTTTATTGTTTTATATTTATATTATTTTATTATTTCCCTTCTACGTGATTTTACTGAACGAACCAAGAATATGAATCCCTGCAGTCATGAAAGCTTTAAGTCAAATCTTATTTACAATGTTCAACATTTAAACAAAATTTTGTTAACATTGAATCACAAGCAAAAATCCGTGGTTTAGCCACCTTTGTAAAATGTTTTAATCTTTAAAACAGCTTTCTGGCATTGCCGATGTTAAACTATTTTCACATGAAATTTGCATGTGTAGTTGCAAGACAGTTATTGTGTTCTAGTCACAAAGCATCTTCATTCGTGTCGGCAAATCGCAAGTGGCCTTTCTGCCCCTCTGACATACAGTTTACTTAATGGAGCACATAATTACACTTCAGACTTTAATGACATTTTTACACGGATGCATAAAATCTGCAGTGGAATTGTCTGGGTATATTATTTCAGAAGGACACCCTTTTGGATAGCCTTAGAAAAGTCATTCAAGATTAACTGAAAATGCCCATTTTAATTTGAAGTGCTGTGTATAAACCACTCATTAAATAGTTTTTGCATCAAGTGTGTTAATAGTTCAGTATATATCTATCACTTCATACACCACTTGTTTTGATGACATTTGTGTATATCCATTAGGTTTTAATGGAAATTCTCAATTTCACACCATTTTAAGAGTGAGATGCACACTTTGGTATTTAAATCCTTTATATTAAGTTCGCTTGCTTGCTTAGGACCGTGCAAATCTTTCGGTCGTTTTTAACCCACTTCCCATGATCCAATCGAGCTGACATTTTCCACACAGACTCGTTGTGCGAGACAATTTATTTTCGTGAAATTTTTTTTCCAAAATTTTACACTGTTTAGGGGAAAAAAATGTAATATTTAATTACCAATTGCTTAATGCTGGCAGACAATCATCTGACCCATAGGTGGCAGCCATTTCAAGCCAGAGGACGAGAGGACTCTAGCCGCCACGCATATAAAGGATTTATAGTGAAAAACTTTGTTTTTACGGGTTAATTTTTTTTACTATTGAGTGTTGTGAATACACCTCCCTTGGCTGATGGTAAGATTCATGTTTAATTGTTTTTATATTATTTAACATTGTTATAATTGTTATTTCTACAGAAATGATGATTCAAAGAGGTCAGTATTTGTTTTTTTGCTGTTTTTTTTTATAGCAAGCTGAATGATATATCTAGTGACCATTGTTTGATTGTTAAATGCATTTTTGAGCACCTGAGTTAAGTCAATGTCAAAAACATGCAACGTTAAAAAAAAAACCCGTAAAAACAAAGTTTTTCACTCTAAATCCTTTATATGCGTGGCGGCTAGAGTCCTCTCGTCCTCTGGCTTGAGATGGCTGCCACCTATGGGTCAGATGATTGCATGCCACCATTAAGCAATTGGTAATTAAATATTTAATTTGTTTTCCCTAAACAGTGTAAAATTTTGGAAAAAAATTTTCACGAACATTAATTGTCACGCACAACGAGTCTGTGTGCAAAATGTCAGCTCGATTGGATCACGGGAAGTGGGTTAAAAACGACCGAAAGGTTTGCACGGTCGTAAGCAAGCAGCAAGCGAACTTAATATAAAGGATTTAAAAAGATGGCAATTTTTTATAGAATGTCCCTAAAAATATATAATGGTTCTATAGTTATCCTTGCATGTCTTATTTCTCATTAAAATAAATAATTTGCCTTTATGCTCAGCTATGTATTAATTCCAGTAACTCAGCACCTGTGTTTCGCAAAAGTTAGGCCAATGTTTGCAAGTCTATTTTCAGGTGGCGTCTGCACGCACGGTAATGCATGGAAGCTTTCTCCTCAGGCGTTCGCCTGAGCGGTCATCGGGCCAAGACTCGAGGCACCGCTCGACCCGTGATAAGTCCCGGTCACCACCCTCGTCTCGCGATGGCCACCGCGACTCATCAGCAAGGAGTGGCAGAGAAAAACGTGCCAGCCGGGAGCGCCGTGACGACCGCAGGCGTTCAAAGGAGGGTCGCGTGAGCGGAGGAGCTCGCGGGAGAGGGATGACAGGAGGGTGCCACGGCTTTTCCCATCCCAGGACAGGATGGCCTCGCGGAATGAGCGGCCTGTGTTCCATGGCGGTCCCCATTACATAATGAACAGCAAACCACTGATGGGCAGCATGCCTGGCCGGGGTGGAATGCCTTGCAGAGGGGGATGCCCAATAGGGTGGCATGGGGGCATGCACGACAGAGGGGCATGGGTGGTAGAGGCGGCATGCACGATAGGGAGGGCATGGGTGGAAGAGACGGCATACACGATAGGGAGGGCATGGGTGGTAGAGGCGGCATGCACGATAGGGAGGGCATGGGTGGAAGAGACGGCATACACGATAGGAGGGCATGGGTGGTAGAGGCGGCATGCACGATAGGGAGGGCATGGGTGGAAGAGACGGCATGCACGATAGGAGGGCATGGGTGGTAGAGGCAGCATGTNCGATAGGGAGGGCATGGGTGGAAGAGCAGCATGCACGATAGGAGGGCATGGGTGGAAGAGACGGCATGCACGATAGGGAGGGCATGGTGGTAGAGGCAGCATGTTCGATAGGGAGGGCATGGCTGGCAGAGGAGGTATGATTGATAGACGAGGCATGCACGAAAGACGGGATAATTACGGAAGAGGGGCATGCGAGAAAGAGGGGCATGCACGAAAGAGGGGGCATGCACGAAAGAGGGGACATGCACGAAAGAGGGGACATGCACGAAAGAGGGGACATGCACGAAAGAGGGACATGCACGAAAGAGGGGACATGCAGGAAAGAGGGGACATGCACGAAAGAGGGGACATGCCCGGTCGGGGGGCATGCCCGGTCGGGGGGCATGTCCGGCAGGGGAGGCTATGGAAAAAAGGGACCCAACACTTCGCTGTGGGGTGAAGAGGACCAGAACGAGCCGCCTTTCAGGTAACTGGAGTATTCATTACAGAGCACGATTGGTATTTTGAGCGATGTTTTTGATTGTGAGAAATGGTGTAATGGTGTTTTTTTATTTTATAGAGGGCCATCATACGATGATGAAGACCAGCGACCAGCCAGAGACATGCCTTCATCAGGTCTGTCAGATTATTATTTCATGTGTGTGATCTAGATATAAATTTATTCAAAAAGTTTTCAAAAAATATATATAGATGAAGGGACTACCGCGCATTATGTAATGTGCTTAGCTTTTTTCTCGTGCATACACTAACTTAGGTTCAGTTTTTAATGTTTTATTTGCTGGTGCCATCTATAATTCTGCCCTCCAAACTCTTCAGTTCTAACTTGTCACTTATTAAGATGACATTTATCGAGTATGTTACAGTTTTTAACATTTAGGGTGCATTAGATATGTAGTCAAATGTGATGAAGGATTTTTTTTATTATTATTGCAGCTTGCTTCAGACAGCATTAGAAATTTGAGGAAAATTGTAATATTCTAACTATGTGCAGTTGTCTTGCGCTGAATGCTTTCAACTATATTTTGGTCAGGAGATGAAATCAAGCGTGAAGAGCTCTACCTAAAGTTTTATGATGAAATCTCTAAACAGTATGACAGTGAGAGACCTGTGGACTGTGTTGTCATTGTGGCTTCACGGCAGCAAAAGTGAGTGGTGACATTTCGTGTGGATCTGCCACTGGCATCTGCTCCATATTGACTGCAGGATTTTATTTACATACTCTTAGTTCTTTCGGTAAAGTCACGTAGAAGGGAAACAAGTATAACCCGTAAAAACAAAGTTTTTCACTCTAAATCCTTTATATGCGTGGCATCGGCTAGAGTCCTCTCGTCCTCTGGCTTGAGATGGCTGCCACCTATGGGTCAGATGATTGTCTGCCAGTATTAAGCAATTGGTAATTAAATATTTAATTTGTTTTCTCTAAACAGTGTAAAATTTTGGAGAAAAAATTTCACGAACATTAATTGTCACGCACAACGAGTCTGTGTGCAAAATGTCAGCTCGATTGGATCACGGGAAGTGGGTTAAACAACGACCGAAAGATTTGCACGGTCGTAAGCAAGCAAGCACGCAAGCAAGCAAGCGAACTTAATATAAAGGATTTAAAAAGAATATCAATCCCTGCAGTCACAAAAGCTTTAAATCAAGATTTTATTTACCCTGCCATTAAGTAAGTGATTACGTCATATTTGGCTACAATTCCCATGTAATGAGAAAAGGATATTCTTACAGTGATGCTGTATTGACACTAGGTGGAGACTTTAGGCTGGAGGAATTGTCATTCGGAAATGTAGAATTTTACATTCCGTAACTGAAAATGAATTACACACGTAAACGAAGTATAACTCCTAATATTTTATCGTGTAAAATTTTACAATCACGTTCCTATTTCACGAAAGCTTCAAGCGCTTTTGAGTTTAAACAAAAAAGCTTGACTTTTACACAAAGTCATTAGTTGATACTTTTGAACGTTTATATATGATGAAATAGCAATGGATTGGCTATTCCTGCTGGAAAATAATTAAGTAAAATTATTTGACTGGAGTTTCAACACTGAAAAAAATTGCGAATTTTGAATTACCAAAAATTATCATCTCCGTGCACCATTCTCTTACCGGCTTGATCTCAGTCCAGTTCTTTCACGGAACTTTGAGTATCTGACGTGGTCAACCACTTGTCAGTAGAAATAATATTTTGCAGAATTGCAAAATCAAACTTTTACAATGGATGCTTCCTTCTAATTATCAACTCAGCTGAAATTGGAAAACTTACTATAATTGAAGGTACATTTTTGGTCTGGAATTCAGGCCCACTGTAATATCATTGTTGGTGATTTGATATAAACACACGTTAACCCTTAGAGCCTCCTCAAATCTATATTGTCATGAATTCCTTATACTTTTTTCTTATTTAGCTGGGAGGGCATCTTGTAAAGTCTGCTCGCATTGCAATCAAGCGTTTGCGAACTGATAGCCCAGTCAGAAAGAGACTCAGCCCATACGACATCTGCGTTCTGTAAAATTAGTATCAGTTTTTGGGAATTCGGTGGTGGATCTTCGGAAGAGAGACTGACTCAGAAACTGCCTATGACGATGACTGCTACCAAGTACTCATTTAAGTATGTGACACAATTTTTAAATCCTTTATATTAAGTTCGCATGCTTGCTTGCTTGCTTGCGTGCTTGCTTACGACCGTGCAAATCTTTCGGTCGTTTTTTAACCCACTTCCCGTGATCCAATCGAGCTGACATTTTCCACACAGACTCGTTGTGCCAGACAATTAATGTTCGTGAAAAAAAATTCCCAAAATTTTACACTTTTAGGCAAAAATTTTTATTTTACATATATTCAAATAGAACTCATTCTTGGCTTTGGTTGAACGTCACAGTATACGAGCCCAGAGCGTAAACCCGTCCACAGGCCGTGGCGGAGTAGCGCAGTTGGTAGCGCCCTCGCTTCCCATGCCAAAGGTCGCGGGATCGATCCCCGCGTCCTCCACAGGCGAATATATATTTAAATCCTTTATATTAAGTTCGCTGCCACGCATATAAAGGATTTATAGTGAAAAACTTTGTTTTTACGGGTTATACTTATTATTGCTCCATTCCTGACTTATTGGTTCTGTGGTGTTGCAGGGACTATGCAGAGAATATAGGAAAGCAAGCTCGGAATATGGGCCTCACTGTGGATCTCATCATGCTGAGCTCGCAGAACCTCCTGGGCCAGGCCCTGAACGATGTAAGGAATGGAGGCTCCGCCTTCGCCATCGCCGTGAAGCCCCAACACGTGACGGACAACTGTTGCTCTGTCCACGTCCTTCAGGGAACAAGCAACGTAAGCCCTCCGACCCCCGTATGCATCGTGGCAACCGAAAGGCAAGCTTCATTTGTGGATGTGGCCGGCTAGCTTGCTGCTCCATAAAGTCGGAAAAAGTGCGAAGGGAATCGCACTCCGCCATGGGAGAATCGTTGAAATTGGTGAAGGCTTTCTGTAGGCCTGATGATGAACGCTGGTCTTGTAAAAGTTGTGCAAACCTAATTTTTTTTCACAGCAAAATGTTAACTTGCGTTTGGTGTCACCAGCCATGATGGAAAATGTTTTTCACCCAATAGGGAAGTTGAATTTTTTAGTTCCACGTGCATTGTTCGTTTTTAATTTCAAATTATACGTAATTATCGATTGGCAAAATATAATTTTGCGTACATCCATAGGTGCAATGTATGACAGTTTTTTTAATCCTTTATATTAAGTTCGCTTGCTTGCTTACGACCGTGCAAATCTTTCGGTCGTTTTTTAACCCACTTCCCGTGATCCAATCGAGCTGACATTTTGCACACAGACTCGTTGTGCGTGACAATTAATGTTCGTGAAAATCATTCCGAAATGTTACACTTTTTAGGACAAAAATATATTTAATTACCAATTGCTTAATGGTGCAATGCAATCATCTGACCCATAGGTGGCAGCCATCTCAAGCCAGAGGACGAGAGGACTCTAGCCGCCACGCATGTAAAGGATTTAGAGTGAAAAACTTTGTTTTTACGGGTTATACTTATTTGCAATGCAATATCGTTTTCGCCTTTGTGTTCCTTTCAAATAAATGGAAACAAAGATTAAATAAACCTATGTTGTTGGGCTTACAGAGAAAAAAAAAATTCTCTGTTTCGATGCCACTGAAGGTGGCGTTTGTAGTGTTTGACTTTATCCGGGTAGCTTCGATGTGGCGCCATAAACATCGCGTTTTCCACCAGAACACCACCACACGCCTTTGCCCGTGGCCATGGAGCTCGTGGGTCGCGAGTTTGAGTCTTACATGGGCGACCTACGCGAGCGGCGGCGGCGGCGGCGGAGTGAGATCGCCAGACAAGCGGCCGAGCGCGCCGACAGCGTCTTGCGGCGCCAGCAGCGGCCGCACCGTTTCTCGCAAGTGCCGGAATTTCGAACTGGCTTTTCGACACAGGCCCCCCCGCGCGTGCCCCACCAGCTCCGGACACCCTGGCCCCACCGCTACATGCGCGAGCGTCGCCCACAGATTCACCTCACCGGCCCGGTCCCGCGCGCGGCAACACGTCCAGGTACCCGAGTGAGCGGGCGGCAGCGGCAGCGGCCTACTCGCAGCATGCCAACTCGCCGTCGTCGTCGCTACGCAGCGCTCTGAGCGAGGCGAAGGACATGTCCCTGGAAGAGCTGGATCGCATCTCGGAGCAAGTGCGCTTTCTGCGTGAAAAGGCGCTCGACGAAAGAGGTACGGTGGCAGCGTGCGGGGGACTCTAGGGGCACTGGTGCTGTGTGTCTTGGGGTTGCTGCAGATAAGTGGTAGGCATTGGTGATGTCTCGTAGGCAATGTTAAGGCATTATCCGGGAAGATTGTAAAATATATTTTGGGTTAACTGTGACTGAAGCCATGAAACTTGACTTGAATTCCGGCACTACTGGAACACTCGAGGAAACTATTGAGAATAGCATTATATGTACTACGAAACTACAGTATATAATATGAACACTGCACATACGCTCATACTATGATGAGTTTAAACCAATAAAATAAGACTAACAATACCTCGTAAGTTGAATTCCACCTCTAGAATAACTTTAAATTTTCATGTATAACTACTATATGAATAAGAGCACCACTCTATTCATATAGTAACAAACAAAAACTTAACCTTACACTCAAAGTATAACTTGAACACTTTACAAGTAGATTAGTATAATCACCGAAACAGTGTAGTTATTTACAAACGGCTGTAAGTTATTAGTATAATGACATTACATCTATAACAACAATAAGCCTACCAAGATTGAAGAGGGCAAGAAATCTTGAAGTCATCGTCATTACCACATCAAAGGTGAGATTATCTTGTTACGGAGGCCAGGGGCCTGGGCACAGAAACATTGCGTAAATCTAAGCAGGACGCGGATCGGTGTACGCCGCGAAAAGTTCGTAGTGAGAAAAGCGAAGTTTACAGACGTGGATGGCACGTTGGCTTTCGCTATGGATCACGTCATCACTCCCACTCCACCGGCCGGTCGGTCGGCTGCAACAGGGATTTTGGCACCACTTCCCATGGACGCTGCTTCTGCTGCAGCAGCAGCGGCAGCAGCATCAGCTCGTTGGCTTTCGCTATGGATCACGTCATCACTCCCACTCCACCGGCCGGTCGGTCGGCTGCAACAGGGATTTTGGCACCACTTCCCATGGACGCTGCTTCTGCTGCAGCAGCAGCATCAGCTCGTTGGCTTTTGCTATGGATCACGTCATCACTCCCACTCCACCGGCCGGTCGGCTGCAACAGGGATTTTGGCACCACTTCCCATGGACGCTGCTTCTGCTGCAGCAGCAGCAGCATCAGCTCGTTTCTCTTGGGAGAGGAGTGAACTTCACATTTGAGGTGGCCACTTGGTAATCCGGGTGTCCGTTTCCATGAAATTAACCCACAATTTAGCGGTAGCTGCGTATTAAAGGTGCGTGCGTGGCAGAGGTAAGCACAGCAGCGTTGCTCATGTTACAGTTGATTATCTCGTCAATAGTGAACCATGTTAGGAAGTGATTAATGTTGGTATAGTATATTGCAGGGGTCGGGAACCTTTTTGACTGGGAGAGCCATAAAAGCCAAATATTTCTAAATATATTTCATTGAGAGCCATATAGTATTTTAACGTATAATAAATTAAATGTCTTACTTTTAATGCGACTTCTGGTGCTGCGTGGTTTTGCTGATGGCCTTGTAGTCTGGTTCGTACGTGGTGAGGTTGAGCTTCGTGCAGGCGTTGAGGCCCGTGACCCGTGAAATTTATCTTCAAAACTAATTTCTGTTTACTTTAAAATGACACGGTATTATTAAGCAATATCACAAGTATTTTAAATTCAGTTCCAAACTTATTTTTGTATTTTTTTTTCAACTCAAAATTGTCTGGGAGCCATATGCCGTCACCAGAAGAGCCATATATGGCTCGCGAGCCGGTTCCCGACCGCTGTTGTAAAATTGTCACTTTGCCATAATGCTGTAATGTTGCAGTTAAAGACCGTGAATATCATCAACATTGAACGATTGTGCAAAATCAACATTTTAAATGGACACCCGAGTAAGCGAGATGTCCCATCTCACGAGGTTTTTTTTTCCTTCAGCTAAAATTCTGAATTCTGCCTTGAAGAAATTATGTTTGCAGTGTTCATAAGCTGTTTATTACCTGCCTCAAGCCCTAATGTTAATATTCAGTTTGTAAATAGGAAAGCAAATTTGGTGGAGAGGCTCAATTTAAGATGTCTTCATATGGTGTGTTTTTCAGTGTCTTTTTTAAAATCCTTTATATTAAGTTCGCTTGCTTGCTTCTTACGACCGTGCAAATATTTCGGTCGTTTTTAACCCACTTCCCGTGATCCAATCGAGCTGACATTTTCCACACAGACTCGTTGTGCCAGACAATTATTGTTCGTGAAAAAAATTCTCCAAAAATTTTTAGGCAAAAAAAATTATTTTACATATATTCAAATAGAACGCATTCATGGCTTTGGCTGAACGTCACAGTGTAGGAGCCCAGAGCGTAACCCATCCACAGGCCGTGGCGGAGTAGCGCAGTTGGTAGCGCCCTCGCTTCCCATGCCAAAGGTCGCGGGATCGATCCCCGCGTCCTCCACAGGCGAATATATTTTTAAATCCTTTATATTAAGTTCGCTGCCACGCATATAAAGGAGTTATAGTGAAAAACTTTGTTTTTACGGGTTATACTTATTTCTGGCATTGCATTCATTTTGGCTCAGGGTATGTGAATATTATTTTAGAGTTTTTTTGATAATTCCCATTTTTCAATTTGTCATTTCTTATGTCCTTCAGCAAGGGTTATTTTAGAATTTCACCATTTTTATTACTGCAGTACAGAAACTAAACTTGGTAAGGCGTTACACCTTTTCACATCTAGCAGCTTTCCTCTACGACGAAGAGAAACACATTTCTAGAAAAAAAATAGTCAATGTAGCCTCTTTAACACGTCACATATTTTGATTTCAATTGTGTGCCAGGAATGCGTAATCAGCCAGCCGCCCCGCCACGCTTGGCTGAGGGAGGGATTGGAATGCACCATCTTCAACAGAACACACCACCGGCTCGCCAGAGACTTGACCAACAACTGCCCAACATGGCAAGCAAAGCCGTAGGCGCGTACGCTAACAGAGCGGCGGCCGACGCGCCCGGCGCTGCTTTTAACAGCGTAACAACAACAACGACGGCGGCGGTGGAGGTGCAATGGCGGCGGGATGGGAAGGCAGGGGAGCTTGCCCCCATCGGGCCACACGGCGGGCAGACAGCAGGCGAACAACATGGGGCAAGTGGCGGCGTCGCGTCCTCTCTCCCCGCTGCGACGCAACTCGCGCTGGCTGCCAGGAACGCCGTCGGTAGGTGCGCAGTCCGAGTTGAGCCACGCACCCATGGAGGATGCGCTGCAGCCGCGCACCACCACCTCTGCGCAGGGAGCTCAGGGTCAGGTCGGTGGTTACGGCAACTACGGCAACATGGGCAGGGATTTCTCGGACCAAGGCGTGCGAATGCCGTCGCAGCAGCAGCAGCAACTGGTGCCTCCGCAACAGCAGGAGCGCGTCACCACCAGCACGACATTCGGTCCCACCACTGTAAACCTGTCGTCTCTCGGCCTGGATAACCCCAACGTGCGCAAGGCGCTTGACATGCTCATGCAGAGCGCTCCGGCGATATCGCAGCTCGTTAAGCAGGCATCGGCTGCCGTGTCGCAGAAGGGGCAGTCGGCGGCTTTGGTGGAGCCGCAAGCACCCGTGTTTCGGTCGCCACCGCAGCAGCAACAGCAGCAACAGCGGCCACTGATGCAGCAGCAACAAATGCCCTCGCAGCCGACCCACGGCATGGGCCAGCAGCAGGGCTATGGAGAGGAGAAAGGTTGGGCCAGACAGCAGCAGCCAGCCTTTCGGCAGCAGCACCCGCAGTTCCAACAGCAGGCCCGCTGGGATGAACAGTACCAGCAGCGCTACTGAAGCATGAATATGGAACCACGTTTTGAGAAGTCTGGGCAACCCTACTTTAGGTGTATTGAGAGGTCAGGGGTACACGATGCATTGCTTTATGAATAGTAGGGTAGAAGGCTTGCTGTTCCTCCGGCCACACACAATCATGTAATGGGCGCAAAGCTGCACACACACACCTAGAGAAAAGCATTGTACCGTGTACCCCAGCGGTCGGGAACCTATGGCTCGCGAGCCATATATGGCTCTTTTGGTGACGGCATATGGCTCCCAGACAATTTTGAGTTGAAAAAATAAATAAAAATCAGTTTGGAACTGATTTTAAAATACTTGTGATATTGCTTAATAATACTGTCTCATTTTAAAGTAAACACAAATTAGTTTTGAAGATAAATTTCACGGGTCACGGGCCTCAACGCCTGCATGAAGCTCAGCCTCACCACGTACGAACCAGACTACACAAGGCCATCAGCAAAACCACGCAGCACCAGAAGTCGCATTAAAAGTAAGACATTTAATTTATTATACGTAAAAAATTACTATATGGCTCTCAATGCAATATATTTAGAAATATTTGGCTTTTATGGCTCTCCCAGTCAAAAAGGTTCCCGACCCCTGGTGTACCCCTTGCTGTGGAGTTGGCACTGGGAGAGAGAATGGTAAGTGCGTGTATCAGGCGGCTGGTGTAATGTTTTTCAACGGAGCGAGTGAAGCATGTTCCCGGAGCAGCAGGGTCTACAATTGAGCTGTGGTGCACTGCAAGAAATTGAGGCTGGCAGTTTTCCACAGATGCAGGGAGCATCCTAATGGTTGGAGGTGTGCTGGTGTGCAGGCAGTGTCAGTGTGGTTGAATCAAGCGACTCGTAAATTATTTCCTGATACTTTAAGAATGGTACACGTGAACGGGTTCCGGAGACACTTGTAGATGTAACTTCTTTATTACAATACAACACTCCAACAGTCCAACTCTCCAACAGTCCTGATACTCTGTTACAGCCTAGGTACACAGCCTAGCTACACAGCCTAGATATTCTACTCTGGCTACGCTCCGGAACTCGCCCTCACAAGGTCGTAGAGTCGGGAGTTCCAGAGTCCCAGCGCTGGCTCTCACAGCATCCCAGGGTCTTCAGATGGCTGGTCGTGGGTCTTGGGTCTTGAGTTACAACTGGGCCCCGATCGTCCAGGGAGCTCTCCTTTTATGCCTGGTCCAACGAGCGGTGGGGCCGTGTGCGCCACCAGACATCCCACAGAGCACACACAGCCCCCCCCCCGTTGGCGGCGCCCAGAGGCTTAAGCGTCTGGGCCCCCTGGGAACCCAGCGCCTGGCGCCCAGAGGCTTAAGTGTCTGGACCCCCTGGGAACCCAACGCCTGGCGCCCAGAGGCTTAAGTGTCTGGACCCCCTGGGAACCAACGCCTGGCGCCCAGAGGCTTAAGCGTTTGGACCCCCTGGGAACCCAGCGCCTGGCGCCCAGAGGCTTAAGCGTCTGGACCCCCTGGGAACCCAGCGCCTGGCGCCCAGAGGCTTAAGTGTCTGGACCCCNTGGGAACCCAGCGCCTGGCGCCCAGAGGCTTAAGCGTCTGGACCCGCGCCTGGCGCCCAGAGGCTTAAGCGTCTGGACCCGCCGGGATCCCAGAGCCCCCAGCAGCCCCTCCCCTCTTGGGCTGGCACAGTGGCCCCTCTCATGGCACTGCACCTGTAGTATAAATGGGCTGTTCTATGGCGACAGTGGGTGTACTATACACAAGGGCTCACTAGAGGGCACATTCCAGATGTGACGGAGCACGTGGCCCAGAAGGGGATGGCCACGTGCTGACTCAGCAATCTTTGAAATACGTAATCGACCAGGCTATGCGTTGTGTGTTGACCGACTCTCTGTGTTGTATTACATAACATTTCGATATTTTGCTAGGTTATTTAATTTAGTGTGTTCTTTCTCCCTCTCTCCTAATGTCTCTTCGTACTCATTGACATGTTAATGTTTTCTCTAACCCCTCCCTCTCTCTGCCTCCGCCCCCTCTGTCTATTTAAGGCCTCGCCACAGAGACGATCCCCCTCTCTGTGCCTGTGTTGCTCTCTCTCTGTGACCTTGGTGATGTCTGTCTGCTTATATGTTTGTCTAGTTTTCTGGTTAGATTTTATGTCGCTATTTCATTTATACCCGATGACGATTGCTTGTGTTGCAATCGAAACGTCGTATTATGCTAGTATTTAATTTATTATTTTATCTTTATACGTGACTTCACCGAAAGAACCAAAGAGTAATTCCTGCAGTCACGAAAGCTCCAAATTTAAGATCGTGATGTGGACCCAGAGTGTGACTGACGGGGGGGGGGGGTGCGGAGTCCCCGCGTGGTTCTTCAACCGCGGGAAAGAAGTCGTCCACTTCCATCTTCGCTTTTCAGCCTCCGTACGCGTCGCCTGTTCCCGTCCAACGGTAGCGAAGGGGTTCCGCTCAAACGGCGAAGTGGGTAGGGACGGCGGCCACCACCTTACGTGCTTAGCCCGCGATGAGCGCAGTCGCTCGCAATGTGCTTGGTTCACCTGGGAACGTTGAAATCAATAAAAGTAAAATAAAAATCACGACGTTTCGGAGCAACACAAGCTTCCGTCTTCAGTGGAACCGTCACAGCCACGACAGCTGCATCAAGTAAATGAGAGATTGCAATAGACTGCAGTCTATTCCTAGTCTTAAGCCTCACCTTACCAAATTAATAAAAAGTGTGCCGTACTTGGCCCTTCCCCCTCTCAACCATTATATATACGGAGTGGTAGCTCTTGCGATCTCTCATTTACTTGATACAGCTGTCGTGGCTGTGACGGTTCCACCTGAAGACGGAAGCTTGTGTTGCCTCCGAAACGTCGTGATTTTTATTTTATTTTATTAATTTTAATGTTTTACCTACACGGTGACTTTACCGAAAAACCTAAGAATATGAATCCTTGCAGTCACGAAAGCTTCAAATCTAGAATCACCTTGGAACGTTGAATAGTGTTGGTTGTGTGAGAGAATAAAACTTGCTGCCTCCCAGTCTTGGCGTGCGCCTGATGAGAACCCACTGCATTTGCGTTGATGTGTGGTAATGGGATGTTGTGGGCGTATGTTTTTTTATCTGTACAAGGGAGATCGTTTAAACGCAGTTTTTGTGTATATCTGGTGCATAATGGTTGAATGATAGCTTTCAAACACTGCGCAAAATTCAATGCAGAACTCCTGTGATCCGCTGTGACACGGGGAACACCAATAGAGCTGCTGATCTTATTATCTGTGGGGCCATCTGCGAATCTTTACCTTCCAGCTAAAAGGAGCAAAATGACAGATAACCTCGCCGATAAGAGGATGAGAATACCGCGTGACTCCTCTAATCCCAATTTTTATATTTTTCAAAAAAACAATATACACAACACCACGTCACCTGCTGTTCAGATTTGGCCACAGCTGTTCACAAACCGCATAGCCAACATCTTAAATGCCGTTTGTTTTGTCAATATAAATCGGAGCCGGCTGCTACGGTATAATAAGGACGTGCGCCCGCTAAACTCAGCCCTCGTATCCACCGATGGAGTGAGGAAATATAACGAAAAAATTTAAAACAGAAACTCACGCAAATTAAGAAGTTAGCTAAAGTAACAAAAAGATTTGGGTTGCTTTAATGAAACATCCACCCCGACTCGTGCATTTATACGTTGGCCCAATGCGGAAGCCGCGATGCCACAAAAAACGCGTTCTAAGGAGATTGAACTCTCAATCAGAGGTCGCAACCAGGTACCCGATACCCGTACCCTACCCGATACCCGTACCCTACCGATAGCCGTACCCTACCCGATACCCGTACCCTACCCGATACCCGTACCCTACCCGATACCCGTACCCTACCCGATACCCGTACCCTACCCGATACCCTACCCTACCCGATACCCGTACCCTACCAGATACCCGTACCCTACCCGATACCCGTACCCTACCCGATACCCGTACCCTACCCGATACCCGTACCCTACCCGATACCCGTACCCTACCCGATACCCGTACCCTACCCGATACCCGGCTACCCGTACCCGGCCGGGTACGGGTACCCGTTTGCGACCCTGGTGCGGCCGGGTACGGGTAGGCCGTGAGTCACTGGTGAGTAACCATTTACACCATTGGAACCTCCTTTACCAGTAGAAAAATATGATAATTGTTTTTTACCCTTTTATCTTGCAACAAAACTGACACCTTTTTTACAAGGAGTCATGTTTGCATAGACCACAATACCTGCAGCCATAATGCAAACAAAAACATAACTCTGATAATGTAAGCAGATACACACAGACACACAGATACACACNGACACAGATACACAGACACACATACACACAGACACACACAGACACATACAGATACACACAGACACACACACACAGACACACATACACACAGACACACACATACACACAGATACACACAGATACACAAAGACACACAGATACACACAGNCACACACAGACACACACNGACACACAGATACACACACACAGATACAAGACACACACACACACACNGATACCTGTTTGCGACCCTGGTGCGGCCGGGTACGGCTAAGGAATCAAACCCCGTTTGCGACCTCTGCTCCCAACACTCTGGGCTACAAACCCAGCAGAGCTGAATCCCCGAGCTACGAGGCTGGGAGCCCGACGTGCCCCCACACCGTCGCGTGAGTGGGGTGCCCGCGCTCTGCCGCTAGAATCTTTACAAAAGGCACAGACGGTCGCCTCCCATTGAACCTTGACGACGGAAGAACGTTGAGCAAAGAGACGGTGGAAACGGCGGCGGTGCATTGGGGGGGGGGGGGGCGAGTAAATGGAACGTGAGGTGGCAAAAATCGATTGGCCGGTGACGCCGCGGCGGCGGCGAGGGTGAAACTCGCTCGCGCTAGAGCCAAGACGTGCGGCCGGTGCCTCTGCGCGGCGGCGCCAGCGGCGATCTGCTCTGGGGCTCCTGGTCGGGTCTCGGCGTCGCCCCCCCAGCTCCCTCTGAAGATCCCGCAACTCGTCACGGAGTTGATGCAATTCCCGCGGCGACATCGCTGCTGCGGGAGGAGCTGTGGGAGCTGCTGCTGCGAGAGCTGCTGCTGTGGGAGGAGGTGCGTGGGAGGAGGTGCCGTGGGCTCCGGCTCGCCGGCGGGATCCGCCACCCTAGAAACGAGTCGAATTTCAGTGTTTTCATTAACAACAATAAATATACACACTCTCTCTCCATGATAGAGGGTTTGTCTGGGTTATATTGCGTGTATAATGTATAGTGCAGTGTATAGTGTAGTGTAGTGTGTAGTGCATAGTGTGGTGTATAGTGTATAGTAGTGTATCGTGTAGTGTATAGTGTAGTGTATAGTAGTTTATAGTGTAGTGTATAGTGTAGTGTATAGTGCAGTGTATAGTGTAGTGTATAGTGTAGTGTATCGTGTAGTGTATAGTGTAGTGTATCGTGTAGTGTATAGTGTAGTGTATAGTGGATAATGTGATCTAAACCCAAACACCTCGATGATGAATAATAATAGTTAACGCCGTCATGTATGAGGAGCGGTGTGAGCGCTCGCGGACTTTACCCAGATCTTTCAAGAATTTGTGAGCTCCTCACACAATCCAGCCTGTGGGTTAAACCCAGGATGGATCATAGGCAGGCCAGCCTAAATGTTTCTAACCGGCGAAGATGCTCCATTAGGGGGTCCACGTTTCGCAAGCGTAGAGAAGGGAGGGAATGACTGTGGCGAGAAGACCTGAAGCTTCGTGCGGAGCGACAGACCAGGTAGCTTCCACACAGCGTTACGCAACCGATGAAAAGATATTGCCGCTCGACTGATTCGGAGTGAGACCTCTGCTGTTAAACTGGAGATGGTCATAAGCACACTGCCCAGGTATGAGTAACTCTCCACTCTCTCCACAAATGCCCCATCACCGATTGGGAGTTGTGGGGTGGAGTGTCCGATGGTACAAAATACCCAGGCAGGTGCTTAGTTTTGGTGGGGCTGATGGTAAGGCCCCACTCTTAGTGGCACGCTCCAGTCTCAGCAGCAGCGTCTCCAACTCCTCCTCTGAATGAGCAGCTATTACCAAATCATCGGCATACATAACGTGGTTGACCAATAGGGAGCCATCCCTTGACCGCACCGGGGCATCGATCAGCCTCCCATTATATCTGTACCAGATGGAAATTCCCCCGGTACAGCTGTTGAAGGCTTCACTAACCACGTGGTCAAAATAGATGTTAAATAATGTGGGGCCAGAGGACATCCATGTCGCACCCAAGGTGTACAGGGAATGGCTCTGACTCCCGGCCATGTAGTTTTACCCCGCTCACCATCATGAAGGTCCTTAATGATCGTGAGCAGAGGGTCAGGGACTCCAAAGCACGAAAAACAACCCAGAGCCCAGGCCTACTGATGGTATCATAGGCCTTGACCAGTTTAATAAAGCAGAGATGTAGGTCTTGTTAGAATTCCCTACACCTCTGCTGTAGCAGACGGACAGAAAATATGGCATCTGTGCAGGACTGCCCTTTCCTGAAACCACATTGGGGCTCCGCAAGCCTCTCATCAGCGTGCCTAGCAAGGCGATGTTGTGAGATGCCCCTGTAGTTGTTAGTCTGTGCAGGGTCGCCCTTCTTAAAGAGGGGGACCACCAGGGCATCCTCCAATCCTGCGGAACCCGTCCAGTGGTCCAGACTGTTGTTATGATGTCATATAGGGCAGTCTGTGCACAAACGCCACCCTCCCTCAGCATTTCTCTTGAGAGATCATCTCTGCCCGGTGCCTTTCCTCGTCTCAGGTTCTGGATCGCTTTCAGTACTTCCTTAGATGGCACCTCAGCCAGCCACTTACAGGGGGTGACTTCCTCTTCAAATAATGAGGCACCGTAGCCTTAGCAGGGTTATCCTCTCTTTGTCCCACAATGTTTTCCAGGGTGGGAGATTTCCCCTCTCCCAGGACCTCACAGAAATGCTCAGCAAATCTGCAAACCTGTTCCTGGGGTCGGAGATTGGATCACCGTTCTTTCCCCTAATGATGGTAATAGGTGTGGTGCTGCAGGTTACTTTTTTATGGAATTAAACGATTTGTGATCGCAGGCCATTGAGGCAGACTTCATCTCTTCAGGAACCTGCAATCACCAACCATCCTTGCAGCGCCTTAAGGCTCTCCAAACCTCTAAACGAAGGCTGCGGTAAGCCTCCTCATTCTCGGACGTGGGATGCTGTAGACGATGAGAGTGGGCCTGTCGTTCTCAGCCAGCCTGAACACCTCCTGTCAGCCAGGGTCTGGACCGTGTACCAAAGCAGCCATTGCAGCTGCATGAGCCACAGTCCTAAACCTCGCCCATTTCCCCTCGACATGAGGAATGGGGACGATGCCAACCCAGCCGCAAGCAATGATGAAATTCTCGCTTCAAACTTTCATCAGCTGAGACCAGGCCACCTTAGGTTGGAATGGGGTCCTGGGTGTAGACCCACCACCGGAGTGGAAGAATGGCAGGCGCATCTTACAGATGACAAGTCGATGGTCAGAGGGCAGATCAGCTCCACGGTAGGTCCTGGTGTCAAGGACATGGGCCCGCATCCACTGTTCCGTCACAATGTAGTCCAGCAGATGTTCTTGCCTGTGTAGTGACTGTGATTGTCACTGTGGTGCCGGGCTTACGAAGCCACGGCGGATGATGTGTTGGCATTACGTGTAGCCCGCTAGCGGGCGTAGTACCAGCCCTAGCGGGGCTTGGGTGAGCGCTGGTCAGCGCGGAGGCACCACGTAGAGCATGCGGTGCGGGATCCTGGCGAGGGAGCGAGAGGGAGCGTCAGCCAGCCAGGTTACGTTGGGGCACGATACGCTGGTTGACCTGCCGACACGTGACCGGATGATATTGGGACGGGGGCTGCTGGGCAGTCACGTGGTACAAAACAGCTCTCGGGGAGCCTTCGGGAAAGATCTCGAGAATCTAGAAGGTGGGCGGGGCGAGGGGTTCTAGATTTGAAGTTTTCATGACTGCGATGATTCATACTCTTTGGTTTTTTCGGTAAAGTCACGAAAAATAAAATAAATGAAAACAATTAAATCACGACGTTTCGGGCGCAACGCAAGTGTCCGTCATCAGGTGGGAAAGCGTGGCCTGCTGCTGATGCAGACCAAAGAGTGAGGGGCTCGGGGTTCTTCGTGTTGCTGGTGATGAAGATCCACGTCGGGTTGAAGAAGCCTCTAGTCTGAACCCCCGACGTCCCCGTCCGTCAACCGCGTGACGTCGCGTCAACTGCGACGTTCCCAGTCGCGTCAACCGCAAAATCACCGTCACGTCCGCCTCTTGGTACCCCTTACCGCAGGCACGTCAAGGCGTTGCAGAACGCCGCGGAAGGCGAGGCGGACGAGCCGGGTGGGGAGGGTGAGGCGGGTGAGTCTCCAAAATTGCTCCTCCAGCCGCTCTCTGGCACCAGCACGTGCTCCACCAGTGCCGGGAGGCAAAGCTCCACCAGCGCAGCCCTCAGAGACTCGTGGCACGACAGGTTCCACAGCGTGCCTGGGGTAGGGGTGGCGAGGGTGGGTGGTGAGCATGGGTGGTGAGTGTGGGTGGTCAGAGTGGGTGGTGAGTGTGGATGGTGAGTGTGGATGGTGAGTGTGGGTGGTGAGAGTGGGTGGTGAGAGTGGGTGGTGAGTGTGGGTGGTGAGTGTGGATGGTGAGCGTGGGTGGTGAGTGTGGATGGTGAGTGTGGGTGGTGAGTGTGGGTGGTGTGGGTGGGTTTCTACCGGTGATCTTCTCCAGGGTGTGAGGGTTGTGAGTGCGTCCAGCAGGCTGGCTAAGGCCGCGAGGCTTCCATTGTTGTTAAATGCCAATGCGCCAGCATGGCTGGAGCTGAGGATTTGCAACACCTCGCATGCACACGCAAGCACCTGTGGGGGCATGGGGAGGTGAGGAGATACACAAACAACAACAACTGCCATTCGCCAGACCATGTGCACCTTGAGGCCACGTGAAGTGTCAAAAACGCCCACTGGCAGGAGGTCAAGGGGCAAACCCAGGTGCCACGGGTCAACTGACTGAGATGACCGAGACGACTGGTTGATGCACCACCTGTGCCCCCTACTGTGCCAACTTGCTGTGCTTTAGCACCCGGCGCTCCGCTCGTTGTTGTGAGCGTCGCTCCTCCGCCCTCCGTTGTTGTTGGAGGGCGACTGCCTCCAACTGCCCAGTAGCGTCCTTCACGAGCCTCCACCACTGAGGCCGATCTTGACAACGCTGGTACCAGTCGTTGGCAAGTCCACTCAGCTCCACGTTCTCCGGTACCACATCACTCCATCTCTTCTCTAGCCCGTGCCGTGCACAAAGATCCCCCGTGTAGCCTTCACAGACTGTAGGGGCAAGTGCTGTTAGTGAGTAGCACCTGTAAAGGCCGGCACGGCACACGAGGGGTCGGTGGCCAACACCTCGCCCTTTGTCTCCCTAGCAGCGATGTTTACACATTTGAGGCTGAGTCGACCTACACACAGACACATATCCTTGTCCCCCATGCGCCCCACCCGTGGTCTCACATGGTCGTCCTCCTCACACTCAACGAGCAGCGTGAATATTGAGCGCAGCTTCCCAGCCGCCCACACCACCGCCAACTCCTCAGGTTGCTCGCAATCGACGCCACCACCGGCAACATCACCAGCAGCAGGGGCAGCAGGGACAGCAGCAGGCAGCAGGGGCAGCAGCANCAGGGCAGGGCGCGGAGCGTCAGACAGGAGGGCCGCAGTGGCCATGGTGGTGACAAAGTCCTTTGGCCTGGGAGGGGGGAGTGGGGAGAGGTGAGCGTGTGTGTGTGTAGACATTACACACAGACACACACACATTACAACAGCAACCGCAATTCGCCACTAAGTGGCGGTGACGTCATCACGACGCTTGTGCCAGGCCACGTGCACCTTGAGGCCACGTGAAGTGTCGAACGCCCGCTGGCAGGTCACGGGGCAGACCCAGCAGGTGCCACGGGTCGACTGAGATGACCGAGATGACTGGCTGATGCACCACCTGTGCCCCCTACTGTACCAACTTGCCGTGCTTTAGGCACCCGGCGCTCCGCTCGTTGTTATGAGCGTCGCTCCTCCGCCCTCCGTTGTTGTTGGAGGGCGACTGCCTCCAACTGCCCAGTAGCGTCCTTCACGAGCCTCCTCCACTGAGGCCGATCTTGACACCGCTGGTACCAGTCATCGGCAAGTCCACTCAGCTCCACGTCCTCCTGTACCACATCACTCCATCTCTTCTCCAGCCCGTGCCGCGCCCGTCTAGCCCCCTCGATCCGGCCGAACAAAAGCTGTTTAGGCATGCGGTGGCTGGGCATGCGGGCTACATGACCCAGCCAACGCAGCCTTGCCTGCCGGAGGAGCTCACTGATGGGACTTTGCCCAGATCTTTCAAGGATTTGTGAGCTCCTCACACAATCAGCCTCGTTAAACCCAACAACCACCACAACAACCACCACNCAAACAACAACACACCACCACAANCAACAACAACCACAACACCACAACAACCACCACAACCACCACCACACAACCACCNCAACAACCACACAACAACCACACNCAAAACAACNACCACAACCACCACACACAACAACAACCACAACAACCACACACCACACAAACAACAACACACAANACAACCACCACCACAACAACAACCACCACNACAACACCACAACAACACAACAACCAACAACCACCACAACAACACCACANAAACAACCACCACAACAACACCACAACACAACAACACACACCACAACACACAACCACCACAACAACCACAACCACACAACCACCACNACAACCACCACCACCACACAACCACCACTCAAACAACCACCACAACAACAACAAACCTCCAACCTGGGTGCCGCCATCTTGAACTTGGCGATGGTCTCCGGGTTATGACGTCACCGGGAATCGTTTGTTCGATNCTCATCGATTCTAATCGTTGGTTTGCGCGTCTTTCTCTGCTAATCGATTCCCATCATTATAATCATCGTTTTGCGTGTCTCCCTCTCTCTGATGATCATTATCATCGATTAAATTATCCGTTCCGATGGCTACGGTGCTATGAGATGTTGACCACCTCGCCTGGTCTACAGGAGGTCGTGGTTCGATCTCCCATCATCATCACGGTGGCTATGAGATGTTGACTACCTCGCCTGGTCTACAGGAGGTCGTGGGTTCGATCTCTCATCATCATCACGGTGGCTATGAGATGTTGACCACCTCGCCTGGTCTACGGGAGGTCGTGGGTTCGATCTCTCTNTCATCATCACGGTGGCTATGAGATGTTGACCACCTCGCCTGGTCTACAGGAGNTCGTGGNTTCGATCTCTCTCTCATCATCNCGGTGGCTATGAGATGTTGACACCTCGCCTGGTCTACAGGAGGTTGTGGGTTCGATTCTCTNNTCATCACATCACNGTGGCTATGAGATGTTGACCACCTCGCCTGGTCTACAGGAGTCGTGGTTCGATCTCTCTNATCATCACGGTGGCTATGAGATGTTGACTACCTCGCCTGGTCTACAGGAGGTCGTGGTTCGATCTCTCTCATCACGGTGGCTATGGATGTTGACACCTCGCCTGGTCTACAGGAGGTCGTGGTTCGATCTCTCATCATCATCACGGTGGCTATGAGATGTTGACTACCTCGCCTGGTCTACAGGAGGTCGTGGTTCGATCTCTCCATCATCATCACGGTGGCTATGAGATGTTGACCACCTCGCCTGGTCTACAGGAGGTCGTGGGTTCGATCTCTCTCTCATCATCATCACGGTGGCTATGAGATGTTGACCACCTCGCCTGGTCTACAGGAGGTCGTGGGTTCGATCTCTCTCATCATCACGGTGGCTATGAGATGTTGACCACCTCGCCTGGTCTACAGGAGGTTGTGGGTTCGATCTCTCTCATCATCACGGTGGCTATGAGATGTTGACCACTCGCCTGGTCTACAGGAGGTCGTGGGTTCGATCTCTCTCNTCATCATCACGGTGGCTATGAGATGTTGACTACCTCGCCTGGTCTACAGGAGGTTGTGGTTCGATCTCTCTCTCATCATCACGGTGGCTATGAGATGTTGACCACCTCGCCTGGTCTACAGGAGGTCGTGGTTCGATCTCTCTCTCTCATCATCACGGTGGCTATGAGATGTTGACACCTCGCCTGGTCTACAGGAGGTCGTGGTTCGATCTCTCTNTCATCACGGTGGCTATGAGATGTTGACCACCTCGCCTGGTCTACAGGAGGTCGTGGGTTCGATCTCTCATCATCATCACGGTGCTATAGATTTGACTACCTCGCCTGGTCTACAGGAGGTCGTGGGTTCGATCCCTCATCATCACGGTGGCTATGAGATGTTGACCACCTGCCTGGTCTACAGGAGGTCGTGGNTGATCTCTCTCTCNTCATCATCACGGTGGCTATGAGATGTTGACCACCTCGCCTGGTCTACAGGAGTCGTGGTTCGATCCTCTNTCANCACNGGGCTATGAGATGTGACCACCTCGCCTGGTCTACAGGAGGTTGTGGNTTCGATCTCTCTCATATCACGGTGGCTATGAGATGTTGACCACCTCGCCTGGTCTACAGGAGGTCGTGGGTTCGATCTCTCTCTCNTCATCANCACGGTCTTNAGATGTTGACACCTCGCCTGGTCTACAGAGGTGTGGGTTCTCTCTCATCATCATACACGGNGGCTATGAGATGTTACCACCTCGCCTGGTCTACAGAGGTCGTGGNTTCGATCTCTCTCTCTCATCATCACGGTGGCTGTGGNTGTTGACACCTCGCCTGGTCTACAGGAGCGTGGTATCCTTCTCNTCACTGGCTATGAGATGTTGCCCTCGCCTGGTCTACAGGAGGTCGTGGGTTGTCTCTCATCATATCACGGTGGCTATGAGATGTTGCCCCTCGCCTGTTACAGGAGGTCGTGGGCTTCGTCTCTTCATCCGGTGGCTATGAGATGTTGCCCCTCGCCTGTTACAGGAGTCGTGGGGATCTCTCNTCATCACGGTGGCTATGAGATGTTGCCTCGCCTGTTACAGGAGGTCGTGGNGATCTCTCTCTCTCATCACGGTGGCTATGAGATGTTGCCCTCGCCTGGTCTACAGGAGGTCGTGGGCTTCGTCTCTTATCACNCTGGCTATGAGATGTTGCCCTCAGCCTGTTACAGGAGGATCGGGTTCGATCTCTCTCTCATCATCATCACGGTGGCTATGAGATGTTGCCCTCGCCTGTTACAGGAGGTCGTGGTTCGATCTCTCTCTCATCATCACGGTGGCTATGAGATGTTGCCCCTCAGCCTGTTACAGGAGGTCGTGGTTCGATCTCTCTCTCAGTCATCATCACGGTGGCTATGAGATGTTGCCCCTCGCCTGTTACAGGAGGTCGTGGGTTCGATCTCTCTCTCATCATCACGGTGGCTATGAGATGTTGCCCCTCGCCTGTTACAGGAGGTCGTGGTTCGATCTCTCTCTCATCACGGTGGCTATGAGATGTTGCCCCTCGCCTGTTACAGGAGGTCGTGGTCGATCTCTCTNTCATCATCATGGCTATGAGATGTTGCCCCTCGCCTGTTACAGGAGGTCGTGGGTTCGATCTCTCTCTCATCATCGGTGGCTATGAGATGTTGCCCCTCGCCTGGTCTACAGAGGTCGTGGNTCGATCTGACCCATACACTTGCTGCTACCTCGCTGTGAGAAGTTGCCTCTTCAGTCTCACGGNGAGCACAGGGTCTTTCGCTTGTGTCAGAGGTNGCTTTGAAAGTNCACAACCTCAACGCGCANTGGNTTACGATCGCTAAAATTGACGTATTNATTATATCTTTTTTTTAATCGTATTTTTTCTTAGATGCNGACNGCANACTGCCTTATGCAGGACATCTTTGAGCGGTCCTGCTCCCCCCCCCACAGCACAGCACACACACNCACAACNCACGCCCACTACACCTCATANTACCGGANNCAAGCGGCTCGGCNTGGCTGCTACCACCCCTCGTTNCCACAGGCTACGCCGNTTCATAGCTGCTGCTACCCNCACTCCCCTACAGCCTGTAGACTACACGGGGACTTTGTCTTTCATAGCTGCTGCTGCTACCACAGCACTTCCCACAGCCTGTAGAGCTACNNGGATCTCCACTGCTCTACCACAGCACTTCCCTACAGCCTGCAGAGCCACATCTTCTTNGTGTTCATAGCTGCTGCTACTCACAGCACTTGCCCTACAGCCTGTTAGAGGCTACACGGGGATCTTTGTGTTCATAGCTGCTGCTACTAACAGCACTTGCCCACAGCCTGCTAGAGGCTACACGGGTGATCTGCGTCTTTGTGCGCGCTATCGTTGCCGATGAAGCGACAGGATGGATATTAAACATGAATATTGTTCATTTCCTGTCGTCCGTTGCCTGTTGGCCTCCGAGACGTGTTTATTTATTTATTTGTTGTTGTTGTTGATGTTTGTTTGATATTTTTTTCTCAGTCGCGGCAAACCTGGTGGTCTGTGAAATGAGGTTTAAGCGGTGGTGGTGGTGGTGGTGTGATGGGGCGGTGATGATGGTGGTGGTNGTGGTGGTGGGTGATGTTGGAGGTGGTGNTGGTGGTGGCGATGGTGGAAGTTATAGTGGTGGTGGTAATAGTGGAGGTGGTGGTGATGGTAGTGATGGTGGCCTCACCACCACCACTCACCACCACCACTCTCAACTCACCACCACCACCTCTCACCACTCTCACCACCCTCACCCTCACCACCACCNTCACCACCACCACCACCCTCACCACCACCACCACCCTCAACACCACCACCACCCTCACCACCCGTCACCACCACCACCTCACCACCACCACCCTCACCACCACCACCCTCACCACCTCACCACCACCACCCTCACCACAACCACCCTCCCACCACCACCCTCACCACCACCTCACACNACCACCCACACCACCACCTCNCACCACCACCTCAGTCTATGGGTCTCTATGTGAGTCTATGGGTCTCTATGTGAGTCTATGGGTCTCTGTGTGAGTCTATGGGTCTCTGTGTGAGTCTATGGGTGTCTGTGTAAGTCTATGGGTCTCTACGTGAGTCTATGGTCTCTATGTGAGTCTATGAGTCTCTACGTGAGTCTATGAGTCTCTATGTGAGTCTATGGGTCTCTATGTGAGTCTGGGTCTCTACGTGAGTCTTTGAGTCTCTATGTGAGTCTATGGGTCTCTACGTGAGTCTATGAGTCTCTATGTGAGTCTATGGGTCTCTATGTGAGTCTATGGGTCTCTATGTGAGTCTATGGGTCTCTATGTGAGTCTGAGTCTCTATGTGAGTTTATGGGTGTCTGTGTAAGTCTATGGGTCTCTACGTGAGTCTATGAGTCTCTATGTGAGTCTGGGTCTCTGTGTAGAGCCGTTGTAGACGGCCCGATTTAGACTTGCCGCGGGTGGCAAACAAACACACTGGGCGTGGCTACGTCGGTACGCGAAGGTGTTTACTGCGACGTCCGCACCGTTATCCTGGGGGCTATTGCGGAGCTGGGATCCCCCACAGCCCCTCCCTCAAGGGGGGATGGCTATTTAAGGCGGCGAGCCGGACGGCTCGGGGCTCGTGTGTGAAGCTGTCACCAGTGAAGGAAGAAGACCAGCTCGACAGGCCCTGGAACTCCCTGGGATCACTGCCCTTTTCAGGGCCGACCAGGCAAGCCAGCGGCGTGGCCCCAGAGCCCAGAACCGACGCTCTTCTAAGAGCCGGACGGGGTATTCGGGGTGCTGTAACCTCGCTGTAAGCTAGCTGTGAGCCAGGCTGTTGTGTTCCGTAGCTAGACTGGTGAAGGGGCCGATACTCCTTCGAGTACTGTAAGCTGCCTGTTACGTGCTGGTGTTAATAAACAAGCGTGTGCCTCCAACTACGTTGTCAAGTCTCTGGGAACCTTACTACATTGGTAATGATGGCGATGGTAACGTTGATCGTGATGATGATATTGATGGCAATGTTGATGTTGTTGGTGATGTTGATGACGGTGGTGGTCATGGTGTTACCATGTGGGTGATGTATCATAGCTTCTGGGTGCTTGGGAGTGGTGCTGTAAAATGTCTTATCGGAATAAAATCTGAACATGTAAACCCCTGATCCTTCTCGTCAGTAACCACTCACCCACCCACTCACCACCCACTCACCACCCACCACTCACCACCNACTCACCNACCACCACTCACCCACCCACCACTCACCACCCACCCACCACCNACCACCCANCACTCAGAGACACACACAGTCACACACACACAGTCACACACACACACACACACACACACACACACAGAGACACAGTGACACACACAGTGACACACACAGTCACACACAGNCACACACACACAGACACACACAGACACACACACACACACACACACAACACACACAGACACACACACNCACACAACACACAGACACACAGACACACACAGACACACACACACAACACACACAGNCACACACACACACACACACAGACACACACACAGACACACACACACACACACAGACACACACACACACACACACACACAGTACAAGACACACACACAACACACACAGACACACACACAGACACACACAGTCACACACACACAGACACACACACAGACACACTCCGGCTGGGGGTCTCCACGGCTCTCCTCGGGAACCACTCCCTCCTGACGCACACACACGCGCACAGACAAAGGTCCCCGTGTAACCTCCGTCAGGCTGCTGGGGCAAGTGCTCTTGCCAGCGAGTAGCAGCAGCAGTGTCTATGTACTACACACACCACACACAGACAAACCTACCCCAGGTATTCATATTCTTAGGTTTTCGGTAAAGTCACGTAGGTAAAAAAATTAAATTAATAAAAGTAAAATAAAAATGTAATAAAAATCACGACGTTTCAGAGGCAACACAAGCTTCCGTCTTCAGGTGGAACCGTCACAGCCCGACAGCTGTATCAATAAATGAGAGATTACAAGAGATACCACTCCGTTTATATAATGGTTGAGGGGGGGGGNATGGGCCAGGACCGGCCCACTTTTTAAATCCTTTATATTAAGTTTGCTTGCTTGCTTGCGTGCTTGCTTGCTTGCGACCGTGCAAATCTTTCGCTCGTTTTTTAACCCACTTCCCGTGATCCAATCGAGCTGACATTTTCCACACAGACTCGTTGTGCGAGACAATTATTGTTCGTGAAAATTTTTAAAATTTTTGTTTACACTTTTTAGGCAAAAAAAATATTTTACATTTATTCAAATAGAACTCATTCATGGCTTTGGCTGAACATCACAGTGCAAGAGCCCAGAGCGTAACCCTCCACGGCCGTGGCGGAGTAGCGCAGTTGGTAGCGCCCTCGCTTCCCATGCCAAACGTCGCGGGATCGATCCCGCGTCCTCCACAGGCGAATATATTTTTAAATCCTTTATATTAAGTTCGCTGCTTGCTTAAGACCGTGCAAATCTTTCGCTCGTTTTTTAACCCACTTCCCGTGATCCAATCGAGCTGACATTTTCCACACAGACTCGTTGTGCGAGACAATTAATGTTCGTGAAACATTTTTACAAATTTTTTACACTGTTTAGGGAAAACAAATTAAATATTTAATTACCAATTGCTTAATACTGGCAGACAATCATCTGACCCATAGGTGGCAGCCATCTCAAGCCAGAGGACGAGAAGACTCTAGCCGCCACGCATATAAAGGATTTATAGTGAAAAACTTTGTTTTTACGGGTTTACTTGTTATTATTATGGTAAGGTGCGGCTTGAGACTACGGCTAGTCTATATAACAAAGGACTGAGCCTGAGACGGGGGGGGGGGTCCCAGAGTTGTTCAATGTGCAACTGCTGCAAATGAGACCGAGCCTCTGCCATGTAGATGGTAAAAGCACAAAAGCAGGTCAGGAAGAAACGGCCTCCTGCTGTGTTGTTTGGTGGGTAAAACTTGTAGCAGGAAACCAGTGTGTGAAAAAGAAGCTAAACATGGTAAAACAAAACTGGCTGTCTATCAGTAACCTGTACAGTAACTCAAGAATAGCTGTCTGTCAAATAAGATGGTCCAAATAAGTGTAGTTAAATCTTTTTTGCATGGTTAATCACATCTTTCCAATGATTACTCAGTTTATAACCATCATCACGGTTGAAATTATGTCTGTGTTTGTATATTTGTATGGCTTCGTGTACAAACCTTTGATGGTAGCCAGGAGGTTTGCAGAGCACCTTGGTCTCGGAAAAGACAATTTCATGAGAGCCCACAGCGTTGTAGCAATGATCGGCAACGGCGAAGAATCAGTTTGCCGTGTTTCAGATCTGACTTGTGCTCGCGGACACGATCAGAGACATGGCGTTTTGTTTCTCCAATGTAGCAATCACCACCACTGCTACTCAGTTTGTACAAACTGAAATGTCGTGATTTTTATTTTATTTTACTTTTATTAATTTTTTTTTACCTACGTGACTTTACCGAAAGAAAAACAACCTAAGAGTGTGTGTGTGTGATATCAGCAAATTCCATTGGCCAACATCTAATTTGTTTTATTTAAGGCCACAACATTGTTGACGAACTTGTTGAGTGTTTTGTCTTCATGAGACGCATTGTTGTGTGTGACCACCGCGTGTGCACACAATGCACGAGCTGGCAGCATGAGCGCTCGGCGTGGAGCGGTGGCGCAGTTGTTAGCGCACACAACCAGAATGTTTATACTGGAGGAATCCGATGAGCGATAAAGCTCTTTTAGACAGATGTCCAGTCGGGGCAGGTCAGAACGTGCCAACAACAAACGACACAGAGACACAATAGGAGTCCTAAGTAGAGGAAAGGTATTCGAATCACTTACAAAATGTACACAAACTAAACTTAACTATTTTAGTTTAGTTTACAGCACTCCGCTGCAAATCCAGCAACTTGAGTTTCAATTCCCGGCCACTGCTGACATCAGCGGTGAGTCACATCTGAACCACATCGTGGTTGCCTTTCACCACATCCCGCGGTGACCAGCGTGGTGAAGTATGGTCAAACAATGCCCACGGCGAGGGGAGGCATTCATCCAGCAGCAGGGATGACACAGCGCTCCTCCGTACGTTGTGTGTCTATAGTTATACGAATCAAATATTTATTTTAAATTTGAGAAATCCGATGATTACGAAGCTCTATTTTTTTCAGAAGTTCAGAAGTTTCACTGGACGAGAAAGCCCGGACCAGCTGACAAGCCCTCCTTTTCAAGGGCGACACGGCCGGCAGACAACATCAAAGCACTCCACAATTACAGATTATTATTATTTAAAAAAATGTTTTATTAGAAAAGTGCTCCTGTTATACACTTTGACACGGGGGGGGNGGGGGNAAATATCCTTTATCCGCTGGGAAATAAAAAAAATAACCACGGAAATTCACGGCAACACAAAAAATAAAAGGCAGAATCGGAGCGGCTGCGGTTGGGAGATGTTGGTGTGGACCCAGCGCCCTCGGAGGATCAGAGGGATGTGCGAGTAACGAAGCAAAAACAAGTCTCCGCGGGAGAGAGGCAGTTCTGTTGCCTAACTCCGTCGCGTACTTGCGATTCTGTGGCGTACAAACGCGCTCGATCTGGGGGTTTACCCCCTCCCCACCCCTTGCAGATGACAATGGGATCTCGGCTGGTTAACAAAACTAACAAAAAANCGCCAATACACGTGGCCGTGGACTCAATTCAATTAGTTTGTACCGAATTACTTCAAACTGCGCTTCCTGTAACATTGTGCACGAGCGGAATTGTCTTTAGTGAACACAACACGCCGTGTTCATTACCACGACGACGGCACGCACCACGAACGAAGCCATTACAAAACTACGACAATAAAACAAAACCCTGTGCTCTATGGCTCCGATTCGGCATCTCAGAAATCAAATAATTACACTGGTTAACAAAAAAAACATGTTTTTCTGGCCTGGACTTTTGCAGCTGTTCTAGACTAATTTCAGGGTGCTGATTCCAAATCTGATCTCAGATTTGCTTTATAACATCTCATTTTTATGCTATCGGCATACCCCATTTTCATTGATTTTACTCGAAATTAACTCTGTCACTTATGATTGCAAGTGGTTGCGAGTCAGTGACTGCTTTAGTGTTAAAATATGGTGCTGTATGTTTAGGATAGTGTGTTTAGAATATCATTTTATGTAGATATCCACATTTATTTAATATTTTTCTTCCGCAGTTTTTATTGAAAATGCAATATTTGATATTTCAAAAACCTGATGTGATAGACAAAAACTGATGCCAGATTTGGAATCAGCACCCTGAAATTAGTATAGAACAGCTGCAAAAGTCCAAATTACATTAAAACCCTTGGAATACCTCGTGCCAGACAAAGTGTGTTGACCAGCGTGATCGCAGTTGGTATTTGTCGCCACCGCTCTCATTGCGCGAGTCTGACACGCGCACGCGGGTTCAGTCAGCGGTGGTTCCGCTGTTTGGGGCGATGCTGCTGTGTGGTTTTTACTTATCGTGCGATTGTTAACGTTGCCAGTACAGCACGATGTTGTTTAAACGGAGGACCCGGGAGAAACATCCACGCGACCGCGGGAGAAGGAGAGGCACGCGAACTCCAAATACAGCAGCAGGCGTCAGGGTCGGGATCGAACCCACGGCCTCCTGCACACGTGGCGAGGGAGTTAACGTCTCATAGCCACTGCTGGATCAGTGGCGAGGAAACCTCCCACAACCCCCTCCCACTACACGCCACCCCACCGCGGCCTTCTAATCAACTGAAATTGTGTCGCTTGTTTGGCGCTGAGGATTTGCTGCAACCTTTGATGGCTGAAGGTCAATGATCAACCAAACCGATTTCCCCGTCCTATAAACTTGCAACGGCGTTCTGGCCGAGTGCCCGGTGGGAGGGAGGGGAGGAGAGGGGGGTTAATGACTCAAGCCCCCGGGACCGATGGGAGCCTGGGTTCGAATCTGAGTATCACCACCCGTGAGTAAAGCAAGTTCTCAGGTGTAAGAGGGTTTATAACCTCAACCCGGTCACCAATGATTGTCTAACATGAATACATAAATACAGGGTGAACGTTTTAGCCCCGCGGTAAACAGTGCCTGGACCAAAATCGATACTCAGGGAGAACACTCAAATTCCACATCACAGCTGTATCTGCAATCCACTTGTTGCACTGCCTCAGGTAGCCGGTGTGTCGTACACGTGCAATAACAACGCTGAGTCCAACTGCTCTTTCTCACGAGGGTTCTCGCCGCTTCATCGGCTTCTTTTTTTAAATCCTTTATATTAAGTTCGCTTGCTTGCTTGCTTAGGACCGTGCAAATCTGTCGGTCGTTTTTTACCCACTCCCGTGATCCAATCGAGCTGACATTTTGCACACAGACTCGTTGTGCGTGACAATTAATTTTCGTGAATTTTTTTTCCCAAAATTTTACACTGTTTAGGGAAAACAAATTAAATATTTAATTAGCAATTGCTAATACTGCAGACAATCATCTGACCCATAGGTGGCAGCCATCTCAAGCCAGAGGACGAGAGGACTCTAGCTGCCACGCATATAAAGGATTTATAGTGAAAAACTTTGTTTTTACGGGTTATACTTATTTCATCTTAAGATTTGTTTAAGACAATTAAATGTGGGCGTCCGTCATACAAGCGGGAGAAAAGTGGAGCACCCGAAGTAAAACCCACGCTCCTTAATGGTAGCGACACCCCTCCCCCCCCCCCCCGTCCGTTACAGACGGTAACAGACGGAGGAGGTCAGTCCATTGGCTGTACCGCCTTTCTCACGACGAGCCAAGGAAGCGCGACTTCCTCCTCCTCGACGCCCGCGTCGAAGGGAGATTCGCAGCGTTTGCTCAGTGACCCACCAACCCTCGCCGCTTGCCTGCCGCAGCGCTCGCTAAACAGGCAGCAGCAGCGTGGCCACCAACGCCACTTGCCGGGCTTTGATCACAGCATGGGACACCGGCCACAAACGCGAATTTTCGCTCGACCTTTTTAGATATGTCGATGGAAGTGTGTGTTATTATTATTTTTGTGTTGTTGTTGTCGCCCATTTGTTCGCGGACTTTGATGGCTGACGGTCAAGAATCGTGACAGAAGGGAGCAAGCGGCACGTGGCCACGGCAATCTGGTGAGTGAGTAGGTGAGTAGGTGAGCGAGTGAGTAGATGAGTAGGTGAGCGAGTAGATGAGTGAATAGGTGAGTGAGTAGGTGAGTGAATAGGTGAGTGGATTGGTGAGTGAATAGGTTAGTGAGTAGGTGAGTGATTGAGTAGGTGAGTGGGCTAGTAGGATAGTGAGTGGGTGAGTGAGTAGGTGAGTGAGTGGGTAAGTAGGTGAGTGGGTGAGTAGGTAGGTGAGTAGGTGAGTGAGCGAGTGGGTGAGTATGTGAGTGACTGAGTGGGTGAGTAGGTAGGTGAGTAGGTGACTGAGTGGGTGAGTGAGCGAGTGGGTGAGTGAGCGAGTGGGTAGTGATGACTGGTGCTGCTCACCAACAGCACTTGCCCCAACAGTCTGTTAAGGCTACACAGAGCAGCTTTGTCTTTGTCTGAGTGGGCGAGCGAGCGAGTTGATGGTCGCATCGGCGGCGAGTGGGTGAGCGAGTTGGCCCAGCCACCCCCCTCCGTGTCGTAGCGGTCCTGAGCCTCTTCTAGGTCGACTCGGCTCAAATGAGTACAGTAGCTGGTGCGGTGTGTAAACATCCCCACAGGGGAGACAAAGGCGGCCAGGCGTGGTGCTGGCCACCCACACCCCTCGTGGGGCTACTCACCAGCAGCACTTGACCCGACAGTCTGTCAAGGCTACACGGGTGACCTTTGTGTGTTTGTGTTTGTGCTCGTTGGCACAGCAGGGGCACAGGTGGTGCATCAGCCAGTCATCTCGGTCAGTCGACCCGTGGCACCTGCTGGGTCTGCCCCGTGACCTCCTGCCACGTGGCCTCAAGGTGCACCTGGCCTGGCACAAGCGTCGTGGTGACGTCACCGCCACTTCGTGGCGAATGGCGCTTGTTGTTGCACCGTAAGCCAGCGTTGATTAAGATGGGGCGCCACGGTGGCTAGGAGATGTTAACTACCTCGCCAGGTCTACAGGAGGTCGTGGGTTCGATCCCCACCCTGATGCCTGCTGCTGTATATTTGGAGTTTGCGTGTCTCACTCCCCCCCCCCCCCCCCCTGGCCGCGTGGATTTTTCTCTGCGTCCTCCGCTTCCCCCCTCCACATCTCGAATCAACACCGCGCGGTTTCAGTGCTCAGCTGCTGTGCTATCAGTGTCCACACGACGATGATGATGACGATGAGCCACCTCTGTTGAGCCATCACGCGATAGCCAGGGCCGCTTCTGTCAGACAAGCCGGGCTCACCTGGTGAAATAACACAAACACTTTGATCAGCGCCAGCACCAGCGCCCGCCCGCCTTTGTCTCCCCAGTCCCGTGTCAATGTAAGCGCCGGACACGTGCCTTTTGAGTGATTACGTGTCGACGTTTTATTTCTGAAGCAGTGCGGAGATTTGGGGAGGGGGAGGGGGGGGGGGGGGGGGGGGNAAGTCATTACATTGGAAGGGTTGCCCAATCGCACACAAAGCAACCAATTTAGTTGATAAATTGACGGACGTTGTTGACTCGCGGATGCACCAATAAATATTCTCCAGGTTGCACAGATTTCCCAGGTTCAAGGTTTCATAGATTTCCCAGGCTTCTTCAAGACGGCGACCGCACAACAAACACAGCGGATGACAGCCGGGGGAGAGAACAGCAGGGGAGGGGAACACAGGTTGCACACCCATCGCTCCATCGCCCGGCACCATCGCCCCGGCACCGCGTGACCCCCNGCCCCCNCCACCGCCCCCTTTCACCGGCACGTGCATGCGAGCGCGACCATGCCATGTACAGCTTGTAGACGATGCCGCCGTGGGGCTCCACACGAGCATGCCGATGGCGCCGTAGCGAGAGGGCACGCAGGCGGCCCGCCCCACGCCCAGCTCCGGGCGGACCTCCTCCACGGTGGCGCGCACCGCCGCGTGGTTGGGCTCTCCGGGGCTTGCAGGAGGAGGCCGCGGGGACAGCCCCCGCGCAGTCGCCCGCCTCGTAGCTTCGCGGCTCAAACACCCACCGCTCCCAGCCCAGGTCGGCGAAGTTGATCGTCAGGTTGCGCAGGCGGCAGCCGTTGGGGTAGGCGCCCAAGTAGTGGCGCGCCGACGGCTGCTCCTGCTGCTGCTCCTGCTCCTGCTGCCGCTCCTGCTCCTGCCGCTGCCGCAACTGCCGCCGCCGCAGCTGCTGCCGCTGCAGCCGCTTGAAGTTCCGCAGGAGCTGCTGGTGGGGGACAATGCCGAGGAGGCGGATTGACGCCGATTTGGGGCTCGTGCGGGTCGAGCCCTTGGGCGGCGAGCGCGCCACCTGCGGCGGCGCCTCCTCCTCGCTCTCCGGAGGGGCACGGGGCCCACCGGAGGCCCTCGTCGCACCCCAGGGCCCGCTTCCGGAGCTCCGCTTCAAGGCGGCGGGGGCCGTCGTCGTCGTCCGCCGGCAGGACGTCGTCCGAGTAGAGGAGGAGAAACGGCGTCACGGCGGCGGACGAGGGACGCAGCTCAGGCNACGCGCAGCACCAGCGGCGAGGGGAGGAGGGAGACGGAGAGAGGAGGAGGAGTAGGAGGGAGACGGAGAGGAGGAGGAGGAGTAGGAGGGAGACGGAGAGGAGGAGGAGGAGTAGGAGACGGAGACGAAAGAGGAGGAGGAGGAGGGAGACGGAGAGGAGGGAGGAGTAGGAGGGAGACGGAGAGGAGGAGGAGGAGGNAGACGAGAGGAGGAGGAGGAGGGAGACGGAGAGGAGGAGGATGGAGAGGAGGAGCGGGAGACAGAGAGGCGGAGGGTGGCCCAAGAGGGCGACACGGGCCCCGTGACGTCCACCTGGAACCACTTGCCGCCCAGCGACACCCTCGTCGTCGTCGTCGCCGGGAGCCTCCGGCTCGGGTCGTCCGAGACGGGGTCCCCGTTGAGGCTCTGCGCAAGGTCTGGTCGGAGTCCAGCTCAGGTTTGGGTGTCGGTTGAGGGCTCCGGCCGGGCTTGCACCGTCTCGGGGTTTGAGTTTGGCTCCAGGTTGGGGTCACCGCTGGGCTCTGGGTCGTCCGCGGCTCCGAGGCCCCGTGGTCCGCTCCGACGGAACTCCCGGCAACACCTGAGAACACGGAAGGCGGCGGTGGTCCAAGTGGGACCGTCTCGTCAGCGGCCGGTTCACCCCCGTCACAATCACCGCTGGTGGACGGTCACAGATGTTCATCGGTAAAGAACCCCCCCCCCCCTCAGATGCGCGTCACAGATGCTGGATAACGATTGGCCCATTCCAGTGAAGGCAGCTTGCCCTCCCTGATCCCATCTGCTTCAATGCTGCTTCCACCTCTTCATCCGCGTCTTCTAGCACAGGGTAAGGAAGTTGCTACGGTGGTAAAGTGCGATAACGGGTAAAAAGCACCAATCTTCTCTCTCTGACAGCCACCAATCACGGAGCGGTGACACGCGGGTAACACGTGGGTACTGTGCAAGTAACAAGGTAACACGTGGGTACTGTGCTAGTAACAAGGTAACACGGGGGTAACACGTGGGGTACTGTGTTAGTAACAAGGTAACACGTGAGGTAACACGCGGGTAACACGGGGTACTGGTTAGCAGCGGGTTAACACGTGGGTCACGTGGTGACGTGGTTACGGGGTAGCAGGTGTAGTGGGTGGGGTAATGGGGGGGGGGGTCACGTGGTGTCACGTGGTTACCCGCAGGGAGCAGGGGCGTGGCCGTCCCCAGGGTAGACGAGGACGCGCGCTGCAGCAGCTCCCCGCGCGGCACCACACGCAGGTCAAAGGTCACCACCTCGGCTACGCACCCGGGTCAAGGGTCAACAGGGCATAGGGTCAAGGGGTGGAACTATCGCACGGGGTTGTACAGCGGGGCGGGGAGTCGCGCGAGGCCGTCTGTCTCCCAGTGGCGAAGTTAAAACACGTCGCACTTGAGGCTGAGTCGACCCAGGGGAGGATCCAGTCCGGCTCAGATAATTATCGTGACTCGGGTTGGCCAGGAACAGGAATCGAACCACTCACCCTCCCACTCACCCTCCACCCACTCACCCTCCCTCTCTCTNACCCACCCTCCCACCTCCCACCCACTGTGCCCGCGATTCCCCAGGNCCTGTTGCGTGCGGGCTCACGATCTCGCCGTGTTGCCGGGGAGGNCGCTGGGACCGCCCGCGGCCTCCCGTCCTCGTGCGCCTCCCGCCGAAGCGCCCGCTGACGCACGTGGTCGTCGTCGTTGTGGTCGTGGTTGTTGTGGTTGTTGTGAGAGACAAAGGCGGCCACACTCTCAGCATCGCCTCCTCCTGCCTCTCCTCCTGCTGCTCGCCGTTCTCTCACCTGCGCAGGCGGCGAGCCGAGGAAGCAGGCACACAGAGCCGCCAGGCAGCAGCAACAACACACCCTANNCTCACCCACCATCTCATCCATCTCACTAAACTATCTCCTTGCGCTGTGCCTCCTCTCGCCCTGTCGCAGGCCAGCANCCGCCCGCTGCGCCACGCAGTTGGTTTGTCTCCGCTCTCGCGGACNTCGCCCGCTGCTGCTGTCGAGACTTCCCGCAGGGAGCGCCACGTGCGCGCCTCCATCATGCGCCACGCCGCTTGGGGGAGGNAGGTGGGGCGTGATGCGGCGTCTGGGGGGTCACGGGCGTGGCTAGCGGGGGGAGGGAGGTGGGGCTGGTGATGACGTGGTTGGGAGTCGGCGTGGCTGCGGGGGGAGGGAGGTGGGGCGGTGAACTCTGGGGAGCACGGGCTGCTGCGGGGGNAGGGGGTGGGGCGTGAGCGTGCTCTGGGGGAGGGGCACGGGGTGGCTAGCGGGGGGAGGGAGGTGGGGCTGGTGTGACGTGCGTCTGGGGAGGGTCACGGGCGTGGCTAGCGGGGGGAGGGAGGTGGGGCTGGTGTGCGTGCGTCTGGGGAGGGTCACGGGCGTGGCAGCGGGGGGAGGGAGGTGGGGCTGGTGTGACTGCGCTGGGGAGGGGTCACGGGGCGTGGCTGCGGGGGGAGGGAGGTGGGGCTGGGATGACGTGCGTCTGGGGAGGGGTACATGTGGGCGTGGCTGCGGGGGGAGGGAGGTGGGGCTGGTGATGACGTGCGTCTGGGGAGGGTCACGGGCGTGGCTAGCGGGGGGAGGGAGGCTGGTGATGACGTGCGTCTGGGGAGGGTCACGGGGCGTGGCTAGCGGGGGGAGGGGTGGGGCTGGTGATGACGTGCGTCTGGGGAGGGTCACGGGCGTGGCTAGCGGGGGGAGGAGGTGGGGCTGGTGATGACGTGCGTGGGGAGGGTCACGGGCGTGGCTAGCGGGGGGAGGAGGTGGGGGCTGGTGATGACGTGCGTCTGGGGAGGGTCACGGGNCGTGGCTAGCGGGGGGAGGAGGTGGGGCTGGTGATGACGTGCGTCTGGGGAGGGGTCACGGGCGTGGCTAGCGGGGGGGAGGGAGGTGGGGCTGGTGATGACGTGCGTCTGGGGAGGGTCACGGGCGTGGCTAGCGGGGGGAGGGAGGTGGGGGCTGGTGATGACGTGCGTCTGGGGAGGGTCACGGGNCGTGGCTAGCGGGGGGAGGGAGGTGGTGATGACGTGCGTCTGGGGAGGGTCACGGGGCGTGGCTAGCGGGGGGGAGGAGGTGGGGCTGGTGATGACGTGCGTCTGGGGAGGGTCACGGGCGTGGCTAGCGGGGGGAGGGAGGTGGGGCTGGTGATGACGTGCGTCTGGGGGAGGGTCACGGGGCGTGGCTAGCGGGGGGAGGGAGGTGGTGATGACGTGCGTCTGGGGAGGGTCACGGGGCGTGGCTAGCGGGGGGAGGTGGGGGCTGGTGATGACGTGCGTCTGGGGAGGGTCACGGGCGTGGCTAGCGGGGGGAGGGAGTGGGGCTGGTGATGACGTGCGTCTGGGGAGGGTCACGGGCGTGGCTAGCGGGGGGAGGGAGGTGGGGCTGGTGATGACGTGCGTCTGGGGAGGGTCACGGGNCGTGGCTAGCGGGGGGAGGGAGTGGGGCTGGTGATGACGTGCGTCTGGGGAGGGTCACGGGNCGTGGCTAGCGGGGGGGGGAGTGGGGCTGGTGATGACGTGCGTCTGGGGAGGGTCACGGGGCGTGGCTAGCGGGGGGAGGAGGTGGGGCTGGTGATGACGTGCGTCTGGGGAGGGTCACGGGCGTGGCTAGCGGGGGGAGGTGGGGGCTGGTGATGACGTGCGTCTGGGGAGGGTCACGGGCGTGGCTAGCGGGGGGAGGAGGTGGGGCTGGTGATGACGTGCGTCTGGGGAGGGTCACGGGCGTGGCTAGCGGGGGGGAGGAGGTGGGGCTGGTGATGACGTGCGTCTGGGGAGGGTCACGGGCGTGGCTAGCGGGGGGAGGAGGTGGGGCTGGTGATGACGTGCGTCTGGGGAGGGTCACGGGCGTGGCTAGCGGGGGNAGGAGGTGGGGCTGGTGATGACGTGCGTCTGGGGAGGGGTCACGGGCGTGGCTAGCGGGGGNAGGGAGGTGGGGCTGGTGATGACGTGCGTCTGGGGAGGGGTCACGGGCGTGGCTAGGGGGGNAGGGAGGTGGGGCTGGTGATGACGTGCGTCTGGGGAGGGTCACGGGCGTGGCTAGCGGGGGNAGGAGGTGGGGCTGGTGATGACGTGCGTCTGGGGAGGGTCACGGGCGTGGCTAGCGGGGGGGAGGAGGTGGGGCTGGTGATGACGTGCGTCTGGGGAGGGTCACGGGCGTGGCTAGCGGGGGGAGGGAGGTGGGGCTGGTGATGACGTGCGTCTGGGGAGGGATTAGATTTTACTCCGGCATCGAAGTACCAGCGCGCCGTGTACGCGACGATGTAGTCCGGTATGTAGCTTGAAGTGTACACGTAGTTTGAAGTATAAACGTAGTTTGAAGTACACACGTAGTTTGAGTGTACACGTAGCTTGTAGTGTATAAACGTATCGTGTGTTGCAGTGATAGTAGTGATAGTAGTTTGAGAAGGCGGAGGGCACAGGCGGCTGCCGTGGCCGCCTCAGCCGCGGGGCGCTCGAAGGACCCCGAAAAAAGGCGCGAAACTCGCGACGGCGGCGACGACGGCGCCGCCCGGCTCCGGTACAGACGTTAGTGACACACACGTCGTTAGTTATACAGTATAGCTCTCAATAAAAAAATAGCAAGTACTGTACCTGCTTGACATGTCACAGGATGGGGAACTGGTAAAAACATGACTACTGTACATTGTTTTACGGACAAAAATAAAGGAACGATTTTTTATTTAATTAACAGTGTGGAACCTTGTTCTATTTAACGGAGGGGTTTCCCACTCAAAAGCTCGTACGTGTGTCACGTTTAACAACCCTGTGCAGCATAGCTGGAGAAGCCATCGAGAATGGCTGCCTCGAAGAGAAAGGCGACTGCTGCTGCAACTCCACCTGCCCGAGACGCCTTCCTGCAGAGTCTCGAGGAGGAGGAGTCGCCGTCACGGCTGCTGGAGATCGTAGAGCGACACGTGAGGGCTCTCCTCTGCCAACATGTCGCGTCCCTGTCACTCACGAGCGACGGACACTGCACTAGATTCGTACGGTTTGCTTGTTGCTGCCAGAAAGTCAGTGGAACGTGGGACGTTGTGATGTCACGGAAGAAGATAACGATGGTTACATTTAGGTGTTTATTTAAGGATGATGCGAACAGAACACGCTTTTTGTGTGTAACGTGATTATTCTAAGTTTATACTTCGCATATATAAAAAAAACATCAATTTGTAAGGCGTATTCCTTCTGCAAGATTCCTATGTGCCCCGTGTATCAAAAGCAGGATATAAACAGAACCAGGGTAAACGCCCATAACTAGGGGTGAAGGTCAATTTAAAGAGGTGAGTTTTCAAGACAGACTTAAATCTATACATAACGACTCTGATCGTCTCATTGCCAATGGCAAAGCTTTCCATAGTCTGGGAGCTGCACGGGCAAAAGCCCAATCACCTCAGGAAATGAGCCTTGACCTCGGAGGACTTAGAAGAAGGCGATTTGAAGATCTCAGGGACCTCGTTGGAGTGTAAACATGGATCCATTCCTGCAAATATTGTGGGGTTAACCCACTGAGATTTGGTCAGCAGCAGGGTCTTTTCATCCACTTGATACTTGACTGGTAGCCAGTGTAAACACAAGAAAGCAGGTGTGTGATGTGCTCGCGAAATGGTGTGTGCGTACTCTAGCAGCAGCATTCTGAAGAAGCTGTCGTCTACCCAGAACCTTACTTGGAATCCTGAACACGAATACATGCATCAATTCAGTGAAATGTTACAATTTTACCTTGATATTCGATATTATTTCATATTTTGGTAAATATAATGCCTCTAGTGACTGCACAGATCACATGAAACCATTCTAAAACATACAATAATGATCGCACAAATGATGTTGTACATATACCATTAGCGTTAGAATTCGTTTCATTCTATTCAATACATCGTTACTTGCTCAGGGAATGCAGCCGAACAGTTAAATGTCATATAATCACGGTGTTTCTTGTAGAAAAGCCGCACAGACCCATTCTGCTTGAAGGAAGTGCTGGAGGAGTTGCCACTGCGCGCTCTGAAGGATGCACTTGAGAGTATCGGCAAGATACTCACTGAGAGCCTGCTGCGTTGCCCCGCTGAGCAATGGAACCCTGACCCACCGCAACACGACGACATGGAGACAGAAGCCACGGGATCGGTACTATACATCTAAATTCTGTCCTTTTACTCTTTCATGGTACATTTTAATGTGATTCATCGAATGCCTATCAACCAAATATCTCAGTATGATTGTAAACAGAAAATTACACACATTGGTGGTCTGGCTGAGATCTTAAGGCTTCTTATACTTGCAAGCCTTATTTTATCTTGGACCTGAACCAAGAATCTCAGCTTTGCTGGCTCATTGTTTTGTCAATTTTACTGCATCAGCCCATGAGCTACCAGACAATTAAAATTCTGTATTCGTCTGATTTACCTGTATTAATATACCCAGAACATTTAATTAAATTATAGTTGCATGTCATATATTCTGAGTACTGTAGATAAAACACGTTTTAAAGAGTATGAATGATTGTGGTAAGCATGCAAAGACATGAAAAAAATTTCAGCTGGTTTTATACACGTTCACTAAAAATANTGTATATATTAACTCTGACAATGGATGGCACTTGTTATTTGATTGTTGATGTTAGGAGTTGTGTGGTTAAAATGTGACACCTGCTCCCATCATTATGTGTTTGCATCCAGGAGTCAACTGTAGCTGTTGTGACGGCTGTAGCCACAGTGCTATCTGTGGCTGTGAAAACTGTCAGTGCGGAGGTGATAGAAGACATTTTGGAGTCGGCTATCATTCTACATGGTAAAGAGGCAGGGTGACGTCTATGAATAATTGATACAAATTGATAAATTATTGACTATATCTGTTTCCACGACTTCTCAGTTTTTTATAATTGGAAAGAGTAAAAGTTCGTGAGTATGTATAGTAGGAGAATGAGACCAAAAAGTTAATAAGTATCTGCTGAAAATCTCATTCAAGATACATAAAGTAGTTATTTGCCACATTTCTCTGACTTGGATAATTTATAACAGTTCACTGTTTAGAGCTGCATATCCCAATGAACACTATTGCAGTATGTTCATCTCATAAATATCTGCAAAATAAAATACTTCTTGATGTTGCACTGGGAAATGTTATGCATGCGCACTGGATGATATATTGATTTCAAGTACTGTATAGGGTAGATTACCAAAATATTGGCAATAGTTTATTTAATAATTGAGCCTACAAATTATTGTTATGCTGAATATACAGGGTGGCCCATAGGTCAAGACTGAATGGGTTATCTTATTTTAACAATTTTCAAACTGACTTCCATTAACATGAATGTACACATGAATTCTCTGTAGAAGTTATTTTTGGACTTTTTTAGATTCACGTGTAATCTTTGACCATTCCTAAATTACGTTTTGTCTAAATTCATTCAGGGTTCTTGGTCGAATTTTGTAAACAACGGGATTGTGGTGAACCCACAGGAAGAATACAAATATATATGAATAATGATTATAGATAAATATTAACTTAAAGAATAAACTGTTTAAATGTTTTAATGCCAGTGCTAAAATAAATGAAATAACCCTATTTGTCCAGACTTTTTTGTCACCCTGTATAAAAATGCATTCCAGGTGGTTACATCAGGCAACAATACAAGATATGTATGTTCCTGTGGTGATAATTAGTTCCAATCTACTCTACCGTTTTTCTCACCCTGTTGACAGCCCTGTTGCCACTTTTCACCGATTCTCACCCTAACCTAAGAAACACGGTCATAAACCTGTGCGAGTCTTGGTGGGAGAGAGACCTACCTGGGAAAGAGGAGCTTGGAAAGAATATGATCCTCACAATTCTGCGGTGCAATTTAATACAGCAGAGCAAAGCCTTGGTATGTAGCAATGCCTTAAATTGCAATTTATAATTTGTTGTTTTTCATGACAGTGACTTTCATTCTTGTGATTTTTTACTGCAATCAGTGCGTTTCTAAAGATTATTACCTGCGCTGGTTAGGCATTGCCTCACCAACACTTATTTTACCTGGAATAGCACCTTCTACAAACAGAATGAGGGTACCCCTATGGGCTCCCCCTTGTCACCAGTTATAGCCAACATGTTCATGGAAAAGTTTGAATCAAACGCCATCCAGACATCCACCCTGCGTCCTTCCTTGTGGAAGAGGTATGTGGACGACACTTTCGTCATCTGGCCACATGGCCTCCCAGCATTGAACCACTTCTTGGACCACATCAATTCTAGACACCCATCCATCAGATTCACCATGGAAGTGGAGAAAGACGGTAAACTACCATTCTTGGATATTCTGTTTAAGAGGAGGCCTGACGGATCCTTGGGACATTCTGTCTACAGGAGAGCCACCCACACAGATCCCTACTTGAAACCGGATTCCACCACCACCCATCTCAAAAGAATTCTCTCATCAAAACGCTATACCACAGAGCCCATGGCATTTCTGACCAACACCACCTGGCCGGTGAATTAAGACATGTACATCGGGCCCTCAGGATGAACGGATACTCTGACCGCACTATCCGCCAAGCTGTTTCTCCCACCATGCAGAAACAGCCACATGAAACTCCGACCAAAACTATCACATTGCCATACATAGCAGGCGTGACCAAAAAGANCTCCAAAATTCTAAACAAGCATAAGATCCAAGTCCGATTCAGTACAGTGCATAAAATCCGTGATTTGATTCCATCTGTGAAGGATGTCGTTCCTGACTTACAGTATCCTGGAGTCTACAAATTGAGTTGCATTTGTGGTGATTGCTACATTGGAGAAACGAAACGTCATGTTTCTGATCGTGTCCGCGAACACAAGTCAGATCTGAAACACGGCAGAACTGATTCTTCGGCCGTTGCCGATCATTGCTACAACTCGGTGGGCTCTCATGAAATTGTCTTTTCTGAGACCAAGGTTCTCTGCAAACCTGGCTACCATCAAAGGTTTGTACACGAAGCCATACAAATATACAAACACAGACATAATTTCAACCGTGATGACGGTTACAAACTGAGTAATCATTGGAAAGATGTGATTAACCATGCAAAAAAAATTTAACTACACTTATTTGCCAATCTTATTTAACAGACAACTATTACAGTTTTACCATGTTTAGTGGTGTCTCCTGTCACAGGTTGAGTCACAAGCCGTGCCTCTCCAAACAAAGGCTCAGTTTGTTATGCAGTCTATTCTTAGTCTTAAGCCTCACCTTACCATATTAATAAAAAGTATGCGGCCCTTGCCCACCACCTTCTCCAACCATTATATAAACGGAGTGGTAGCTCCTGCAATCTCTCATTTACTTGATACAGCTTTCGTGGCTGTGACGGTACCACCTGAAGACGGAAGCTTGTGTTGCCTCCGAAACGTCGTGATTTTTATTTCATTTTATTTAACTTTTTAATGTTTTTTACCTACGTGACTTTACCGAAAAAACCTAAGAATATGAATCCTTGCAGTCACGAAAGCTTCAAATCTAGAATTATTATTTAGCTTNGAATGTAATGATACATCGCTTAAAATCGATTATTAAACTCACATTATGCATCAAATTGTCCGTATTGCAATCAACAATGTATGTGAATCGTATGCAAATTATATGGTAATGTTACATTGAAGCTAATGGAGCGAACGAAACAGTACAAACAAGAAACAATGCAAATGAGATTATGAAACTCAGATAGTTGAATTTAGAATAAAATCACTTCAGTCATTACAGATACAATTTCTGTGGGGGTAAATTGTTGCACATCTACATTTAGTTCTTGTCACGATAATATGAAGTATTTGTGTGTACTTCTAACACATGGTTGCTTGTGTTGATGTAGCTACACAGCCATTGTATTATAAATTGTCAAGTGGGACTTGGTGCTTGCAAGCCAGATAAAATGTGCCCGCGCTGAAACTGTTCTAATGCAGGGTGCAGGGATAAAGCGGTTGTGGAGCCTGCGTGAGAGCTTCCGGCTGTTTGACTTCTTGGGCAACCCACCCGAGACTGAGGAGTTGAAGGAGCTGCTGCTGCAGGGATGCATAGTGACAAATATCTACCTGAAAACCGAGGAGGTGAGAGCAGCGGACTCAAAGGCAGCAGCATCAAAGTGGTGTTCTCGTACCGTTCTTTGAAAAACCTAAGCGGAGACAGTTTAAGTACTAAATGTAAAACAAGTGAGCATTAAAGCATTGTGTTGTTACTTTTACTGGATATTTATATTGGTCATTTACAGAATCTTTGTGTATGCTGTTCAGCAATATCTTTTGAAATAAATGTCTTGGATGAATCTTTCTGGGATTGAATAATTGTTTGTCTGATTGCGTGTAATTACGTTTTTCAGAGTCGTCGATTCTTGTCCTTCCTTTTCGGTTTAAATGTGGATTTTATCAAGACGATTCATGCCGTTCTTAAGAAGCACCTTCCTTCTTTGACTAAGTGAGGCCATTTTTCTTTGTGCATTTTCTATATACTTGTAGATGTTTGCTTCGATGCTAAATGGTATTTTTCATAACCAATAAGCATATATTTTGGTTATTGATTACATGCCAAATGCTAATATGCTACAATTGTTTACGTTTTTACAATTAATAATGTCCAGGTAGTTTTGACATTTGGTAAATATACCCGCACATTTTTAAAATTTCCATTACTATTTCATAAACATTACTGGTGGATTTACTTATTTGCTGCAGAAATGACATGCTTTCCTCTGCTTGTCTGCCAGATTAGTCCTCAAAGTTGAACTTCATGAAATTAAGTGTAAAACTAATATGAATTTTATATATAGTGTATCTGGTGAACATGTTTGTATAATTAAACTTACAGAAAACTTGGTTTTATCGTTGATAGTTCAAAATTTAAACTCAGGCACGCTGGCAAGCATGAGTAGTGCTTTTTTCATCACTTTCACATTGACACAGCCTCATCACCATCTAAAGTAAACGTATTGAATACCCAGTCAGAACTTTTTTAAATATAATGTTTACATATATTTGGCTGGTTATGTGATGTCTCCCACAGAGTGCAAGTGGGCTACTATGCTGACATTTATTTTCAAGCCTGGAAAAAGGCCACAGGCCCTTACCTGAAGGTTAGTGCTCAATTAATTAGAACACTTGTAAAAGAAAGCATGATTGCGTGAGAATATTCTGAGACTTATTTTCATATAAAGAATTAGAATACTAGTTTGCAAGAATAGTTTCATAGGTGTAAATTTCCAATGGCTGCCTAATAATTGGTGGAAAAGCCAACGTTTACATTATTTGTGGTCATTGTTTCCAAACTGCCAAATAAATATAAAAGTCCAAAATATTTTGAGCATAAGGCCACTGCCTGAATTCCTGGCTTGTAATATACTGTATAATTAAACTTACAATTAATTGTAAAGAAGAATTCATTTTAAAGCACCTGCCACACCTCAAAAAGTCTGTCTTGAACAAAAGTTATACAAATATTATATGGCTATTTCGGGAAAGTCACGTAGATAGAAAAATAACAACATAATAAAAATGAATATAAAGTGAATAAAAATAATAAAAATATCACGACGCTTCGATTGCAACACAAGCAATCGTTTATCTACGTCTCTTGAATAAAGGTTATACAAATATTATATGGTTCTTTCGGTAAAGTCACGTAGATATAAAAAAAAAAATACGACGTTTCGATCGCAACACAATCGTCTATCTACGTGACTTTACCGAAAGAACCATAGAATATGAATTCCTGCAGTCACGAAAGTTTTAGATTATACAAATGGTCTATTTCAACTTTCAGGTCTTTATAAGTACCATTTTATCATTGCAGGTGATGGAGGAACACTGCATCCAGAACCTGATGGAGCACGGCGTGTACCTGCCTTACAGCTCTCCATTGAACTCCAAAGTGCGGCAGGCAAGAAAACTCTCTCCATATCTCCAACTGCAGCACAGGAGCCTTTTTAAGTGAAGTGCCTACATATGCCAGGTTCCTGTGTGGTTATTTTAACCACAGTTTATATTAACAGAAATGAAATTCAACTAAATGACCTTCTAAACCTTGGGAGAGCCCACTGAGACATTGTTTATTTTGAATGAGAGGTAAGTGTATATAAGAAAATAACCATTGTTATATTGAATAATTTTAGTCGGAGGTAATGTTTGGATTTGTCATGTTGGGCTATAACAATACACTACAGCCCACCCTCGTTGCGGGATTTTAAATGGACCTCGCTGAAGTGCTATATTCTGCCTTTGTAATAATATATGCCTTTCTGCTGAATGAATGGAATATAACTCTTGACGATTTAAACCCTAGCACATTGTCCAGTGTACTGAATACACGACTGCCTAGCCTGTATGGAAAAAATATTGTAATTTGTTAATACTGAGTTCTTCTTATTCCAAATGGATGTTTTATGGGCAGGTTTTAAATCCACAGCATAGTGGAATGTAAAAAATATATACATATGAAAATGCGTATTCAATCACTGCAGTCAATAAGTTCTAGCTGGTGTATTGATATATATTTGAATTTGCATATTTGTATATAAAATATGTACACATTTGAAAAATAATTCCTACTTATATTTTACATTTCAGACACATAACTATGAGTGGTTGTGTGAAAACCAGTATGACAGTTTTACAAGTTATCTAAAAGGTATTGACTTTATAACACTTACCAGCTTAGTCCAGCAAGTGGCAGTATTATCACTGAACTGAATATATATAATTTGATTCAGATAAGGCTGATAAGCTGTGNTTGAGTAGACGGTGAGATTGGTGGGCGCTGTTGACTTTAATAATATTTGAACCGATATAAATTACAATGAGTCACATACAGGTGGAAATGCTTTGCAGGCGATAACACAGAGTGCTGTGCTTGACTCATGATTGCTTCATTATATCTCAGATGTTGAGTTACTTCCACGCTCAGAAGGTCCGCCAGGGTGTGGACGAGATGCTGCACCGACTGTACGAGCCAATCCTGTGGAGGGCGCTAAAGGCAAGTATTGGCCCTCACTCATTTTGCCAGCAGTACAGGCAGTCCCCGGGTCACGAAAGGGTTAGGGCCCCGAAAACGATCCGTAACCCGAATTTTCTGTATGTCGGAAACAACAATTTTCCCCGAAAAACAAGATACAATCCATAGCCGGAAATAGTTGTGCCTCCCCTACCCAATTACTAGTTCGATTTCTCTCATTACTGTTTCGCGCTGTCATCCGTTTTGCTATCCCTACCTGTATCGTATATCGCTGTACATACGCTCTGCACTTCCTATGATTGTTTCATTTAATCGAATATCTACTCTAACACTACCCATAATGAAACTAATGGAACAACTGTTTATGAATACCACAAAACATTTTAATATTAATTGTTAACAGAAAGCAGTCACTTCCGAATGTCCGTTTACCATGCATTAGGCTAGGCCTAGACTTCTCCGATCGCTGTTGGCTGAGACCATAAGCAATCGAAGTGTAATTGTGTTAAATAATGTACATGCAGTAAATAACTCATGAAATAAACTTAAAATAAAAAAATGTAGCAATATAAATGTAATGAGAGCCATGTATGACTCACGTGGCGATCGGCTTGCCGGTCCCGCTTTGTAGCCAATGAGGGGAGAGCCCGGGAGCATGATCTCGGCGTGATCACGGCATGTTAGCTAAGGTGATTGGCTTGGCCGATCTTGGCCTCAGCTAATGGGAAGCCGGATCAGAGGCGTGGTCCCGGGAGTTGACGGGGAGTGATCTGGAGTGTTTGACACTGACTACTGGAGATTGGCTTAGGGTACCACGTGACCGAGGGGTTAAGAGGGGGAGAGACGGAGGAGTCGGAGCAGACCTGGGAACGAAGAGAGCAGGAGCCACGCGCGTACGGGGCTCTGGGTGCCACGTGAGCGGTGCGACTTTGCTGGCTGTCTGCCCGCTTGCCCGTTGCCTGCCAGCAACGGGGAGTGTGTGTAAACTGTGGAAGTGGAAAATAAAGGACTGTTTCCAGAAGCCGTCTCAAGAAGGTTTATTACATAAACATGGGAAAAAAGAGTTATAAGCATAGAAAACAACAATTACGTGATACTACGAAAATAAAAGCTCGGGCTCGGTGAAGTCGGCGTTTTAGTGGAGCGAGGCTTAAGGCGGCCCGGTAAAGTGCTATAGAAAGGATTTTTGGAGCATGTTACTCGAACACATGCTCACTAGTCCACGGCAAGGTAAGGTAAAAGGTAACAAGTAAACCCGTAAAAACAAAGTTTTTCACTATAAATCCTTTATATGCGTGGCGGCTAGAGTCCTCTCGTCCTCTGGCTTGAGATGGCTGCCACCTATGGGTCAGATGATTGTCTGCCACCATTAAGCAATTGGTAATAAATATTTAATTTGTTTTCCCTTAACAGTGTAAAATTTTGGAATTTTTTTTTCACGAAAATTAATTGTCACACACAACGAGTCTGTGTGGAAAATGTCAGCTCGATTGGATCACGGGAAGTGGGTTAAAAAACGAGCGAAAGATTTGCACGGTCCTAAGCAAGCAAGCAAACTTAATATAAAGGATAAAAAANTATATTCGCCTGTGGAGGACGCGGGATCGATGCCGCGACCTTTGGCATGGGAAGCGAGGGCGCTACCAACTGCGCTACTCTGCCACGGCCTGTGGAGGGTTACGCTCTGGGCTCTTACACTGTGACGTTCAGCCAAAGCCATGAATGAGTTCTATTTGAATATATGTAAAANATTTTTTTTGCCTAAAAAGTGTAAAATTTTGGGAATTTTTTTNCACGAACATTAATTGTCACGCACAACGAGTCTGTGTGGAAAATGTCAACTCGTTCGGATCACGGGAAGTGGGTTAAAAAACGACCAAAAGATTTACACGGTCGTAAGCAAGCAAGCACGCAAGCAAGCAAGCACGCAAGCGAACTTAATATAAAGGATTTAAAAACAAGCCTACCTTTACCCTACATTTTACCTAACCACAATACAATCACTCTACCCTTACCTTTTACCCTTTAGCAAGATAAGGTAAAAGTTAAAAAGCAACGAGCCTACCTTTACCCTACCTTTTACCCTTACTCCATACAAATTACCCGATTACAGGGTAATTACCGGGTACTACATATGAAAAAGGTTTATAACAGGTAAATGCGAGGTAGAGCGCTTTATTTGTATAGAATACTCTCAAATTGGGCATTGAGGCTGTCGACGACACCGTCCTCCATAACCTCATTTTAGTCGTCTTGGTCGATGACGATCTCATCAACAACCTGATCAAGTTCGTCATTGCCATTGTCCTCAGACGAACGACGATCCTGCGCTTCTCCGGCCCGGTTAGACGGGACCTTCAGGCAGCCGGCTGCGATCCAAGACCCAAGCATATGGACTGGATGAAGAGCGTCGACGACAGCGACTGGCGAAAGCATGTGAACTCCCGCCGGCTCCGCTATTCGCGCGTTCGCAGGGAGTTGACGTCGTCGGCGCTCCCAAGTAGCCGCAGGCCATCTTGTAGTGGGCAGGGAGCAGCTCTTTACGTTAATGAAGGTGCTGGCGGTCGTGACGCCCATGCTCAGAAAACTATCGACTTCATCACCGTCATCGATGGAGCTGCCGACATTGCTGAATAGGGTGCTAAACAGCGACCCCTCCATATGGGCAGCGACTGCCGTCGGCGGAATCGCGAGCATGTCCGAGTAGCGATGCTGCAGGACAGAGCGGATTGTGGCCTTCAGTGTAGCCAGCTTGTCTTGGTCTGTCGTTTTCGGCAGTTGTGGATTCAAGTAGGATGCCACAATGGCGGGTTTCTGAAGCAGAAAGTCGCGGTACCGCACCAGCTCGGCCTTCATCCCCGTCGCGGTCAAGGACTCGCTCTAAGAGCGCCTTCGCCGCGATCGCAATACGGATCAGGTGCTCCATCATCACTGGCACGAGATCCAATGTTTACTTGCGGTCCGCCGACAACGAGGTCATGACCTGGTACAGCATTCGCAGGAATGCTTTCATGCCCTCGATGTTTGCCCACTGCAGTTCAGTGAAAGCACCGACGCCGATCACATCCTGGAAGCGCCCCATGATAATGTCCAATGGGACACGCTTCTTGATGGCGTCATCGCCCATGTCAAACGTCGAATTCCACCTGGTCGGCGAGTCCTGGTACGTCAGCTCCTTGCTGTCGAACTTGGCGATCTCGGCCTCCCAACGGTACGACTGCCGGACGACCTTGCTGCGCCTGATATTGACGAGCGCCTCATCGACTTGATCAGTTTGAGAACTTGGACGACGCCGATCTGGACCGAATGATCTGCGCAGCGAATATGGTGGCAAGTCCGCAACTGCTCATATCTGGCATCCGCGCTGACCAGGGCGAACAACGTCTTGACAGCACTGATCGCATCGGAGCCATTTTCGCTGGTGACAGCGAGCAGCTTGGTCGAGACATTGTGCCCGAGGCTTTGGAGGTGTTCAAACAGAGTGGTGCCAATGCGCTTGCCGACACCCCTTCCAGACTGCACATCGAGGATCATCAGCAGCATGGATTTCGACGCACCAGATTTGGTGTCGATCCAGTGCACCGTGACCATCCAAAATCCCTTCAGGTTGCGGTTCGACCACCCGTCAATGGTGAGCGAGATGGCGACGTCAAGGTTGGAGAAGAACGTCCTAACGAAGGGCAGCATGATGGCGTGAAGTTCGACAATCCTGCGAATGACGGTGTGGGTCGACGGGTCCTCGTATCCCTGCGTCAATGTGTGGACCAAGGTCTTCAACTTATGCTGCCGGCGGCTCGCAAAGAGATTGCACCTTGGATAACAAAATAAACCACGCGTTCTCAAACTTTACCAGAAGGCGATCCGGGATTGTTGGCCAGCTCAGCGTTTGCTGCATTAGGCGGCTCGCCGACGCCGACGTCCACGTCCCGACCGCGCTGCCTGGGGCGAGCGCGTTGTGCTTCTTGAGGTGGGATTTCNACCCCGACGCGTTCGTGTGGGAGGAAAACCACTTGCGGCAGTGCACTGCCGCTTTCCTTGCTGCACACGAGGATCACCCTCCATACAATCGTGAGTGTGCTCCCACGGGAACGCATGCCGCTGCCTTTTTCGATTGCTGTTTGCAGCGACCCCGGAAATGCCATTGCTGGCATCCTCGACCTCATCCTCTACCTCAAGAACGTGGTCCGTCTCCATCTGGTCCGACATTGATGATTCCACTTTAAAATGGAGGCCACGGACTGCGCCACGGAGCGATTAGCGAGCGGTAAATAGGGTATTTACCAGGTAATACTTTGCGCTACTTTTACCCTACCGGGTAATTCTTCCGTGCTACCTTCACCCTACCCTTTACCTTACCCTTGGCGTGGTCGACACCTTTACCCATTTACCCGGTAAAAAGTAAATTACCTTACCTTGCCGAGACCTAATGCTCACTCCTATGTACATCCTATTTGACGTATTATTGTAAATTGGTAAATATCAGACTGGTGAACTGAAAGTAAATACATCTGTGCATTATTTACTAATTGTTGCACTTGCATCTTAAGCAGGCCAGTTTAAATATGGGTTAAAAATGTCATTCCTCTTGTTCAAATATTTAAATGTTTAGTCAGTAGTGCGATTATCTGAGTGCGTTGAGCCTGTCATTGGAAACAGTTCATTCCACAATTTGTAACACTTATATTGAATCCAAAAGTATTAATTTTTCAAAAATACATCATGATTGCTTCACAAGTTTTTATGCACATTTAACAATCACACCGAAAAGTTGTTTCAACAATGTGAATTTGCCCTCTTTTCTCATATATGCAATTACTCTTCAAACAGGTTTAACTGAATTGAAACTGTACTATTACATCATGCAATTTTGTCCTATTTTACAAAAGAAACTGTTTCCAAAAGATATTCTCCCCATGTAGTGCTCATGCTGAGGGTGTTTGCCTTTGTTCAGGCCAGCAATAGCGAGATACGGGCCAACGCCACCCTGCTGTTCACGGACGCTTTCCCACTGCAGGACCCTGCATTTGGGAGGGAGGAGGCAGATGCGAATCTGCAGAGGCAGTTTGAGGAGCTCTTTGTGAGTGTCATGTGCATCGATCAATGCTTTTTTTTGTTGGTAGCAGTGCCATGTAGATCGTGAGAGCAGCTCATTCATTAGCCTTTGCACACACTGGGGTTGATAGTCTCAACAAGGAACAGCCTCAGGAAGGCATTGGCTAGGCCACTTTTACTGTCTCTTACCCATTGATGAAGTAGTAGAGCCGGGCAGATGAATATGTGGGCTCTCACCGATAGGTGATTTTTTCTTCTACGAAAGGGACTTTTGACTGACACCGTTAGATTTGCCGTACATGTGAGCCAGTTAACCACGAGCAGTGACCTGGGCCTTGAACTCAGAATCTCAGAGGAGATGGCCGAGTGTCTCAACATTGGCAATCGGATTTCTAAGCCATTCGTTTGCAATACACATCCATCATTGCCGACAGTGACAGATAATGAGCAAGCTACAGAATTTTGCTGAGTTAATTGTTTTAGGTGAAGAATAAGTCCAAAATAAATATTTGTCGTTATTATATTATTTATATTTTCAGAATATTTATTTAGACCAGAAGAATCTGATTTTACACTAAATTAAAACCTATTTAATATATAAAGTAATGCATGTTTTTTCATAACTATTCTATGCACATTGCATGACGGTACAATTTGAACTTAATAACGTTCATGTATGCGAATGTATATATGTACTGTCTGTACATGTTATTAAATAGTACTGTATATTAAAGCAGTCTTGCAATGGACTGTACTCTTTACTGCAATGCAACACTTTTGAGTATGGCCACATAAATACATACCCACTAATAAGCACACGGTAGTTTAATCAAGCTGAATACGCTTGTTGGCAAGCAGTTGCCATTTTCATTGCATTGATATTAATTACAAGTGATTTATCTGACTAGGATCCTGACACACTGAGCTGCATTTACCAGCAATATTTAGGTAATATTAATTGCTGCATACAGATCATCTGGTCAGTAGAGTTAATGTCTTCTCCAAGAGCAAGCTGTTTGATTGGTACTTGTATTTGCTCACAATATGCTATAGCACAACANTAAATTAGTAGCGATGGGCCCTTGAACATGCAAACCTTTAACATGAAGCACAGATTCCCCGATAGCCTGCCTAATATTATGTTGGAATGAGAAAAAATGTTGTTGTCGAATTCAGTATGTTAATGCTGTATTGCAGAGAAGACGGTAATGTTCGATGACTGTAAAGTAGCAGCGAATGTCTGACCATGATCTTGTACCATAAAATTAACAGACTGAACTATAGGTTATGCAGTGTGATTGTACGTACTGTATATTTTCTCTCACCAAACCCCTTGTGTTTGCTTGTGCGTGCGTACACACGCAGCGTGTGTTGGATGACCCGTGCCCTCGAGTGCGCTCGAGCGCGTGCTAGGAGTGTGCCGCCTAACCTCGCGCTACTGGGAGATGATCCCCGGACGCCCGCTCTCCGAGCTACTCACAAAGCTTGTCTCCAGCCTCGCATTCGATGCCTCCTCGGCTGATGTGCGCTGTGCCGTCTACAAGGTCCCCATCTCCATCATGATTGTCATCATCACTACACCACCATATACATTGTTTAAGGAAGGTGATGATCTGACTGGTTAGTCGTTTTTTTNATCCAGAAAGAATGTTATGTATTTGTCTAGTAAAGCCTCACTGAATCTCAGGATTAATGAGTGTTTTTCACCAGCGTACCCAAGGAAAACCTACACGTATGAAGGATAACACTCAAAGCTTTACACAGATGGTTAATCATTTATTTTGTTCTGCTATCTTGGATATCTCACAACCCAGCAGGTTTTGGAGTCCCACAAATCTCTGTGCACTTGTGTCGTAAGTGTGGACATTCATTTTACTATGGTAACAGGGACAGCATAAAAACACTGTGCTCGTCCACTGGACCCTCTGTACAAGCAGTAGACAGTTTCATTCCTATTGTAGCCCAGGAATTTCTGCATGGAATTAGCAAAACAATGGCATCTGATAAAGAGTGCATCCTAAATATTTTACAACCTCATTTGCAATAAGATCATTGTGGGACCCTGTCTTTGCCCATATCCCCAATTGTGAGTCCTACTCAAAATTTATTATGAATAAATAATACATTTATATTTCCTCAAATCTCCCTTAGAAAATATATGTTCTCAGTGAGGTTCCAATGTTTAACCAATTTTGCAATGTATTTTTNACATAATGTATATAAATGTCCTTATACATTGGCATTATATTTGCATGGTGCGGATTATTGTTACTTGTGTGACTGAAAGGAATATTGTCACCTTGATTTTTGAGGGTTGTGGCAGATAATGGTCTTAGCTGTAGCATATTCCATGCAAAAATAAAATTGTTCAGTTGTGTTGTTTTATAATTGTTAATTAGACAAGCACAGTCTATTATGTAATCACAACAGCTGCAGTTTTGTCACAGTAACATTTCTTTCCAGTGGTCTGCAGGGAATACTAACCATGCCTGTCAAGTCTCCATGCTCAAATAACCCAGGAACTCCTTAGCAAGAGTGTTTAGTTATTTGCTGGTGATGGTAACCACATTTAAAAAAAAAATCGTAATGTGTACACAAAGGTAACATATCCTATTTACAACCTTGTAAACATGTAACAAGCTTAGGGTGACAAAACTAAGACATTGAATTCAGATTCTTTTTTGTAAGTGTTATCCTGTGTTTAATGTTAAAGAACTGCCTTTGACAGAAAGCGCATTACATTTTCCTCGGCCACTTGGTCTTAAGCATACTGGCCAAGTAAATAATGTGCATGTGATATGTGCCACGCTTGAGTCAGAGGTACAGGTACCCAAATATCACCAGCCTCTACACATACCTCAAGATTTACCAGCATTATTTCAGACATTTAAGGCCATGAAGGCCTTGTTTGTGTCACCATACAAAGCAGGATAGATCCCTAAATTCAAATTTCTTGTGTGTTTATGACTTAATTTGTGCTTGTGTGTGTGAGATTGCCTATATGGGTGTATGCACATGTGTTTCGGGATGAGTCATGTACTCATCACGCTATGCTAGTGAACACGGTGTGATACCTATACGCGTATATGAATAGCAGTTGGAATCTTATGTGGTCTGTGTCAAGAATTACTCATAATAGTGACAGCCGAGAGACAGTCAGCCAAATGTAGTGCTTACCTCTTCACTGATTCATGTTGTGAGTTTTTATGTCTGCAAATAGCAATTGTTTCGTCAGTCATGATTTTATGTTTGTGGGTGCATGGTGTTCTCTTTCACAGTCCCTGCCAATTGTTCTCGACAACAAATTGAGTCACCCGTTAATGGAGAAGCTCTTCCAGAAGCCAGGAATGGGCTACACGATGTAACTGAGAGGGTGCGTGTGGCTTTTGTCGACATGCTGCTTAAGGTCAAGGCTGTGCGGGCTAAGGATAATGCAGTTTCCTCATGCATTTTCCTTTTATCCCTCTTATGCTCTACTCGTTCTTAGCTGCCGCAGTATACCGACGAAAACTTTTGCTTTATACTCTTTGTTTTTTCGGTAAAGTCGCGTAGGTAAAAATTAAATAACACACACTTAAGCGGTGTGCTTTTGCTAAGTGATCCCACCTGAAGAAGGATGCTTGTGTTGCGCCCGAAACGTCGTGATTTAATTAATAANTTTTTACCTACGTGACTTTACCGAAAAAACCAAAGAGTATGAATCCTTCCAGTCACGAAAACTTCAAATCTAGAACTTGTTATCTTTGTGAATAAATATTCCATCCACACTGGCAAGCAGACTGGTTACTAAGAACAAATAGCTCTCTTTCACTTAATTATTAAACCCATTTTGTTCGATATGATGCAATTTTATTTCAAGTTACTGTGATAAAGATAAACTTGATGAAATAATGCTAAAAGTAATTAAATTGTTCCCCAATTTATCCATTTCACATTTGTAATTTTAATGTGTCCTGGGTCCATTGTGAAATAGTTAAGAGGAAAAGGTTTTTTCAAGTGGTAATTAAAGTGACTAAAGTGTGAAAAGTCCATTCAACTTTCAATGCAGACATTATTGTCATATCTAGCTTTTAGCATGTATTAGGGACATTACGATTATCATACTTTTTTTCATCCACAATAATATTCACGAAACAATACATCAAACCATCGTGACAAAATATAATGATTATTCCAGTTCGGAGAATTATAATCATAGTACAAATATTACTTTTATGGTTTTGACCACACTGGTGAGTGGCCAGAACCAATTCAGATATCACTCACTATGGGTGTTAGCCATTGTCAAAAATCTAAATCAGTCCATTGGGTTCATAGCGCAGCGCGCGATAGCACCATGGCTCCGCCTCTAGAAGGATTATAGCTAATAAATAGACAACAGTCTGTCTATCCACATAACATTTTTGTTCCATTAACCCTTTTGGATAAAATTGTCTAGCAGCATACATTTTAAGTAGGAATACAAGTCATGAAAAAAAAGAACAAAATAATGAGTCTACTTATATAATAAGTATGCTTAAATGTTAGTGTAAAGCATTCTGGGAGATGAGTTACGTAATTCAACGGGGGGGGGGGGGGGTAGCAGGTCTCGCTTTACCTCATTTTCTTCTTGTTAAATTTCCATCCCGTTTGCCCATTAACCTTTCTGTGACCCGCAGTACTGGAAGATCTGTCCGATGGAGCACCTGTTGGCGCGTCTGGCGATGGACAGCCCCGTAGTGACGCGCCGGCTGGTGCAGCTTCTGGCCAGCTCCTTCCTGCCGGTTGAGCAGCCCGAGGAGACGTGGCGTGAGCGCTGCATCACCCTTGTGCAGATGAACCCCACTGCCACCCGCTGTTTCTATCAACACTTACACAAGTTCGTGTCGCCGACGAATATCGGTAAGGTCTGATGTATTTGCACTATCGTCCACTGTACATGAATTGCTAAAAAAAAAAATTATATACCATAATTTGCAATTACTCGATTGTAAAAGTAAAATACTGTAATATAATTTTTAAGCAGGTGCTACTGTTCCTCACTTCACTTAGATCCAGGTTGTCCAAATGTGTTTCCAGTTCTTATGAGCATTCAATCTCTATGTGATTTGTTACAAAATTATTACCCATGGAGCATCGAGTTTTTGCTCATTGATGCTGCTGGCTGTTGGCTTCCCTGACCCTGTCATCTCAGTCGGCTGCAGTGTGTGCTCCTGAAGGCATGTTAAGTATGAGAGCTGTAATGGAAATGTGATGATTGATGTTGACGGCCTTTTGAGTAAACTAGTGGTGAAGTAAAGTTCTGTATATTTGATGTGGTCCTAAAGTGAGTTGAAATTTAAGTAGGGATTTTTAATGTAATTATCTGCAGTGGCAGTGCAGTTCATGATTTGCTTGTGTGTGCATCCTCCCGCAGCCAAACTGATTTTGCAGCTGTATCACTGCCTGAACACGTGTCTGCCAAAACACAAACGCCAGAATGAAGAGAAAGAAGCTGAGGGAGATGAGAAAGAAAATGAGAGTGTAAGATAAGTGCTGATATGTCCTTGGAAGACTTATAACGATTAAATTAGTCATAATTCGAGGTAATTGTGGAAAAATAGTCCTATTGTGGAAATTATAGTACGTTTTGTAGCTGCATAGGTCGCATGAACCGATTTCATGCAAATATATTGATTCTCACGCAAACTAATTATTGCATGCATATCAGAGAGTAATAATCATTTTAGTTGATCATTTCATTCATCCTTACACTCCTACTAGTCCTTCCTGAATTGTAATTTGTAAGCCAAATTATTGTGTTCACCTGTTAATTCTGTCATATTACCACACTGTTGTCACGTGGCTCACTCGGCTTTAGTGCTGTAAGTGTTCAGGTAATGTGGGAATTGTGCATCAACACCTGCATCAGCACAGTCTGCACGTGAGCGTCGCATGCTGAACCCTCGAGCATGTGCCTTCCAGCAGGAAGATGATGATGATGATGAGGACGTACCTCTCGCCAAGGACCTGACGACAGTGGGCAGCTTGCTAGAGGTGGTGGTCATCCTGTGGAGCAGCATTCGCGAAGTGTTACTGGGAAACCCGCGCGTGTATCAGCAGCTCGTGATTAAGTTTTCCGACGTGGTGCCCGGTTACTTCAGAACGTTCAAGGTGATTATGCTGGGCGACATCTTTGAATACAAATTGTAATTATAATTGAGCATGCCAGTCCTCATTCAGATGTCTGCTTTGTCAAGTAGGCTTAAAGGGATAGAACATGGTTACGTTTTTATATTTACCGAGTATATATAGTTTTTTTCATTTACATATGTACATATACATATCCTTTCATCAGAATGACACTGTGTGTTCCTCGAGTACTTCAGTGTCAAAAATCTTGCATGTCTCGTGGGTTGAACAACTTGGCTGCTACACTGTTTTCTTCCATAAAATAGAACGAGCGCTGTTACCAGGCACTGGTCATTCTTGCTTCCTACATGCCTCCCAACACCATCCCTACTTTCAGGTGAGGGCTGGTGAAATACTTTAATACTTTTTTTTCCAGTTACTTCTCACAGAATACCTCACCAGTTTCAAGCTTTGTGTATGCTCACGGTTCCATCAATCGCTGATCTATCGTTTTTTTGCCTGTGTGGTTGGTGGCGGTGGCAGTGGCAGCGTGTTGTCACGGCTACGTGCCTTTGAACTGGGTGTGGATGACATGATTTCACACCGTTGCTGGACTGCATGTGCTGCTGGGGCCAGGCGGGTCACATTTTGGAGCTCATTACAGAATGGCTGTCTGCAATCTGGGCAAAAATCTCCACAGGTTAGTCTGAGAGATAACAAGGGGCAAAGATAGAATAACCTTTCAATTGACATTACTTAACAATAAATATTTGTCATGATTATTTTCAACGACTTTATTTCAATATTTTTACCATTAGCATTTACAGATACTATTTCATTGACTAAATAGTGTATGTACCCGTCTTTCAAGGATGGTCCCCCCCACCCCAATATCCCCCTCCCACCACTGGGTGTCCCCCTTGCGTGGGACAATCCCAGCACCCCCCGCCGCAGCCCTCCCTCCTACTTAGCCCCTCTCCGCACAAATGCCCGTGGCCATTAGCTAATCAAAAGGCGCTGAGCAGTGAGTTGACGGCAGCCAATCGGAACGCAAAGACCAAGGAACTATACAGAGCCATGAGTACTTATATAAAATATATTATTATTGCTCAATGAAAAATTATACCACCTTTCCATCAGTGTTCTTATTTATGAGTATGACCATCGCAAATAGTGCTGCTTATGTTTCAACTATTACTGCTTCAATCACGAATCTTTCTAACAAAATTCGCGGTGTAAAAATTGCTTGTGGGATTTAGACTCGCACTGAAATGTTTCATTGTCCGAACTTGACCTGTTCCTATCTGCAACTGTCACCCATCAGACAAGAGTCAACCGAGTGCGGATAAGTGTACCCATGTTGCCAAAGCCCGACCTGGCACTGCAGTACACAGAGTACATGCTCCGCTCACCTGTGTGCTGCGCTTCTGTGCTGGATTCTGGTCACAAGCTGAATGCTCTCACTGAGCTACTGGCCACCTCAAAGGTGCTTACGTGACTCGAACATTCGCACAAATAAATGGGGTAGTACAACGGAATGGGGTTGTATTTCTGTGAATGTCTGCTTTTGATTTATATAACAATTTACAACATTTGGTATTTGTGCCATTCTTATGGTGCAAGACTATCATGAAGGCACTTTGTTTCACAGACTGACATAGTTTGCCAAGAGGGAATGATAGTGCTGTGTTTTACCACAAGTAATTTAGGTGTAGTTTTTTTATTTGTACCAAGATGCAGGCTTATATGGCTGCTATTTTGAATTATGCCATGGGATCTTTAACATTCACTGCGGAGTAAACGTGCATACACCCGCAGTATTGAACATGGCAGTCACAAATCACTAACCTCTGAAAAAAGCGGCAAATGCGCTACTGCTTGGCCATGTCACCTCTATTTAAGCACTGAAAGGCAACAGAGAGACGGCAAAGCTTTGCGACGCTTATAAGTACAAAGAGCGAGCAAGTGGTTTAATTTGCTGATAATCTCTCCCTGCACTCTTATACAGGACACTCTGCGAGCCTTCCTTAAAAACCCGAAGACGATCGGCGTGGACACTGCGAGTGCGACGGCCTTACGTGTATTCCGGCTGCACTGTCTACTACAGATCCTCATTCACCATAAGGTCAGCATCCCTGTGGAGAAGAGCCTGGGACAAATAGGCGATCCCAATTCCAGCCCATGGTGCATGTCTTCATTTATCAAAGCAGCGTCAATTGGATACCACTTAAAAATTTATTCATCAACCATTTAAATGAATCTTAATATATAAATAAATGCCCTGATTGCTGTGGCCTATTTTAGCGGAGTAATAATTATATTGCCATACTGCACAATAACTTCAATATAAGTCAATGTATAAGCAGTACTTCCACAGTATTGTAATGTAGGTAATTCAAAAGCATTGCATTTACTGAATGACCAGGTAATTTTAAGTAATTACATTGAATGGTAATACCTATCTCGTAATGCAACCCATGATATGATGGACACGATAAATGCAGGTACTTGCCTGCCCTGCTTTGGTGTTGTCAAGTCATGGGTATCATATTGTTTAGAGTGATGAAATGATGATGATGGCCAGTGCGACACAGCACCCAGTTCATGACAGGGATTTTGCGAGCAATAACTAGTATGGCTGTGTACTTATGTATTGTGTGTGTGTAAGCAGTGTGTAACCCAAAAACCTCTATTATAGTGTGTACATATGTTTGTTTGTATTTGGCAGCACAATGGAGAAGGCCGCGCGATTCAGGCCTCCTTTGAGAGCACAAGCAGCTGGGTGGTGCAGTACGTGCTGTGCGCACTCCAGGCTCCACACGACACTGCTAGCAACAAGGCTGAGGCTCAAGCGAGCTTCGCGCTCGACATTGCAACAGTGAGAATGCTTAATGAGAATCTGTAGTTTCATTGTTCTTTTTGGTTACAAGTCATTCAGTTTCTTTTGGAGTCGCTTCTGTCGGAATTACATTTATCACCAACTGCCATGTTCAAGCCACTGCCAGATGATAGCTTTTTGTGTTGGCTTTGCTGTCTCAGGGCCTGTTCAGCTCCAATTAATTATATATCTCAATTTCTGCATCTTTTTTGATGCATCATTAAGCAGTGCATAAAATTGCGTGTGAGTGTTATGGATTTAAAACAATTACATATGGAGATTACATTTCTTGGTGACTAGTTGCATATCAGGCCATCAGTGGTTTTTACAAAACAATCATTGATTGAAGGGTTATTTTTGTAAACATTGCATGGCTGTTTGTGTATAGAATTTTATGCTTAATTTCATATACATTGTTACACTTACACAGTTTGGCAAAAAAAATTAAACCCAAGGACATATATATATATATCCACATACCGTGTAAACAAAAAAAAATTTGTTGTCTCATGTGCACACAATAAAGTACGTTTGTTGTTATTAAATGAATGCCTGCTATATCCGTGAGCTGCCCAGACAGGCACTTTCAGCAGCTATGCATTGCCGTTTATTGCAGGATGTGGACAAGATCGCAATGCGTAATGAATTCCACTAATTTTTGTATTTAAGAAGTGCATCGGTTTTGATATTTGTTTAGCTTGGTTGCATTGGATAAATGATATTAGTTAGCACCAATTTAGGCCCCTATTGTGTAGAACATGAGAAAGTGGTGGGACAGTCCAATGCCCTATCACCTTTGTCTTACCAGATCAAAAAATTGCATAGATGCTCATATCTGACTGTGTTACATAAGCAATGCCCGGTCCTTGCCACTTCTCTGCATACCACAAATCAAACCTGGATTGTAAAAATGTTAGCGCAATGAGCTATCCCTGCACTTGCACTCCCCATATGAAGTGTACATACCTACACACGTATATATACACCCATGGCAAGTGACTTGTGCAGCGAAGTGGCAGTGTTTCACTCATGAGCACACTTCACAGCCACAGCATTCAACATGAATAACACAGGAACATATACTGAATAAATAAACTATGCATTGTTGACACCAGTGTGTGCCTAATGAGCCAGACATCAAAGAAAGCATGTTTCTGTAAGCAACTCGTGTGTTGGCAATAATGAGTCAAGTTTCCTGAGAATTACATGCCGCATGAATGCTGTGTCCTGCATGCTAAGTGTTTTGTCTACTGTATCGCCGTAAAATAATTTCAGCAGCATCGTACGACATTTGCCCCGTGCCCATTCCAACCTCCAACCTCTACTCTTTCAAGCTTTGACCACTGAATCCTGATGTTGTCTTTCACAGGTGTATCTGAAGGCCTGTAAGGACATAGTGCTTGTGGGGCTTGCAGACCCTGACTTTATTGGACATTGCCTGGAATTCACCATCAGTGTGGTGGAAACAGGCAAGAGAGCTCAATAATATTGTATAGCACACAATTCACTCCTTTCGTAAATTATACATCATGAGGCACCGAAAAAGTATATTGCAACAGTGCCTTTATTGTTTTATCATTTATGTTTTTATTCTCTGAACACCATACATCTGCACTTATTTTCTGGCACCCATTTTCATAGTTATGTGCCATTGGCATCATGTAATGAGACTAATACATATTCACTTTGAATATTTAGCGAGGAGTGGACGACCCTGTATCAGAGAATGGCTCTTTAAGATATAATAAAATTGCTTCTGAAGTCAAAACGTGACACATTAATTAAAATGAACCCTTTTTAATGATAATCTTGACGTTGTGGCCGAATGGCCTTCTTCAGAAAAGTTCACTGAAGCAGCAACTTGATAACTTACTTCTGAGTCTTGAACAGGCTTCTGATTGTGCTTTCATGAAGTGATTCTTTTCATTAATTAATCTTTCGAACAGTTCCTTGTACACCTTGAACACAACAATAATGAACACAACTGTTTAATTCCACGATTGCTCTCAGATAAAGGAGTGCAGTGCTGCCACTGGGTTTGCAACTTCTGCAGAGCGTGCTGAGGCACTGCCTGTGCCAGGACCACGAGGACGCGACCGAGGTGCCCGGAGCGAGCGCCGTCGGCAAGAACGCAAAGGCCAGAGTGACACGTGCCCGGAGCAGGGCAGAACCTGTCGTTGATGCTGCCGCACGTAGCGCCATCGCCGCCTCGCAGGAGAAGCTCAGAGAACTCGTGCAGGTTGCTCCGACCGTGTTCCAAAAGCTCCTGCAAATGATGGGCCGCTGTACCGCAAGCAGGCGGATGTCGCGCAACAGGTACCCCCTTAACCACAGGGTCAATGTAGTTTTTAATCTCTCGATTAACATTTCTGGCTGTTTGCTAATGATGCGTATTATCTGTGGATGTATGTGCTGTGTGTGGTATATATGTGTATGTAGGAGTGGTAGTTTAGCGGTTAGTGTGCTGCGCTACAAACCGCGACCCAAAATTCGATTCCTGCCNACGACCAACACCAGTGGTAATTATTTGAACCGGTTTTGGGCCTCCCTAGGTCGACTCAGCCTCCAATGGGTACCTATGCATTGTGTAAACATCACGAGGAGACAGGCGGCCTAGTGTGCTCGCTAATAGCACTTGCCCAACAGTCTGTTAAAGTTATTCGGGGATCTATGTCTTTGTATATGTGTATATATTGGGAAAAAAATGGGAATGGAATAGCAAGTGTTGTGTAGGAGGTGACACTCTTGTTAGTACAGTGTTCATTTGAGTTGCGAAGGGATGTGGAAGGCAATTCATATCTGTTTAGTGACATCGCGGATGTCACTGTGTGAAGCTGGGCAGTGAGAGGCACGGCGTGCGATGTAATGACATCGCTGACACCACTGGAATATGGATGCAGTACCGGCCCTAAGCGGGGCTCGGTGAGCGCTAATTGACAGCGACGGATGGTACCACGCGCTGCGTGCAGTGCCAGCCCCTAGAGGATGGGTGCGAGGGTGCCGGCCACGGAACGGGGTTGCAAAGGGGCTATGGCACTCTGGTTGACCCCGGAGGACACGTGACCGGAGGTGCCTACCCGGGGACCCCAAAGGGCGGCTGGGGGATCACGTGTCTAGTTGGAGATGCTCCTCGAGGATTCGAGAAGGTGGTCGTGGCTAGGGGCGGAGTGAGCCCCGCCACACAGGATATAAACCGTGCCCCCAGTGGGACCGGCTGCTGTTGTTATCCTGAAGACTCTACGTTCTACGCCCTACGTCCAAAGACAAGTCACCAACACGGGGACTTGGACCCAAGCTGGGTCCCGTCCATCGTACTACTGCCAGTGCAGTTATTGTAGTTAGCCTGGTGGACCACCACCATAGGTTGTTATCTGGTGAAGGGGCATTTACCCCTTTGTGTTAGTGTGTTGGTATTAATAAATGTCTTGCCTCCAGGAGTATGGCTGAGTCTCCATCTGTTACTCGTTGAGCTAAGACTAGTGGAACACACTTGTAATTCAGAATTTTGGAGGGAAGAGTTGGTTCATTTCGAAATCATTGAGTGCATGAGAGGCTACTAGGTGGCTAGTAAATGCAAATAGGCTGCTGGCCTATTTGTCCAGATTTTTTAAATCGTTATTCTCTAATGAGTGGGATTGTTTTTCAGTTCTGTGGTTTCCCTTCACATGTATATATTACCAATGAAGACCATAATATAGGTTTTTGGGTTAGATTGCATAAATATATAAATGTGTCGTTAAATGAAGAATTGGTGTAGCAGCTTAAAGAACTAAGAGTATAGCTTAAAGCAGTACCCTCATGACATGGGTCTCAGTACTTCCCTGAATAAATAAAAAACTAGTGGTATGCATAGTATTCAAGTCGGTTGTCCAGTTTACCACCCTTACCCACATGGGGATGTGTTGGTGTTACAGGTGCTGCTGGAGCTTGGTCCTGCACTTGCAGGATTATTGGCCACCGTATGTCAGTGGAGAGCCTTCCAAGAGAGCCTCTTCCATGATATTGTCTCAATCACAATGTTCGCTGTGGTTGCTGAAACTAAGAACATCATACAAAAGGTATGAGGGATGAAAGGCTGGAGTTGCTCCTTAGGAAGAGTGGCGGACTGAGAGATTGTGTTTATGGACTTTGTCGCTGATTTCTATTAGGTATAGGAGTGTGCCAGAGGTGTGGATGAGCATGTGACGCTCGAGTCAGACTCGAGTCATGAATTTGATGACTTCAGCTGATTGGACTTGCTAACAAACTTTGTCCCACCCTGAGGTGTGGACTGATCATGTGACTTGGACTCGAGTCAGACTCGAGTCATGAATTTGATGACTTCAGACTCGACTTGGACTTGCATAACAATGACTTTGTCCACCTCTGGAGTGTGCGTATACCTAATACGTGCGATGAGCAGAGTGCCGCTTTAGTCAGGCGCTGTGGCTCGCTGCAAATTATTGTTGAGAACAGCTGATTGGTAATGCTCACAAATTTTATCATTAGCTGAAAGTTTGGTACTGTTGATGTCTTGGAAGAATTTGATTTTAAAAAATCCATTATAGTGGATGGCTATATTAAAGACCATAAGTGGAATTTCTCTTAGTTTTCAATTTCAGGTAGTACAGTTTTAATGGACAATCACTTGAGATGTTTAATGCAAACAGCTAAAGATAATCAATTCAGGTAATGCTAGCCATACACTGTATGACTTTGTGTACATTGGGGATACACCAATATGCTGCTTACTATATTTACGGTCTGAGTGTGAGCGTAAACTTTAGAAGAATGCAGGTGCTTATGTACCTTGACATTGTTTCTTTCTCGCTGTGGCATGAGGTTTTTAAATGATCGTTCGACAGGTGAGCATACTGCAGATGTGCACAGGGTGAGACTGGTGATCTCCAAGGCATACGGATTCCCAAACAGTGTTGAGCAGCTCACGTTGTGTGTTGTACTTCAGAACATGGCGGAGAGCACCCCCGTGCTCCTGGAGACGTTGTCCAACATGCCCCCACTTTCTGCCTGCATCCTGGCGACTGTGCTTCGTAACGATAAAATTACCAGGTGCGCAAAAGAGACCGTCTGTTAACAGTGTCTAGTAGACACATAACAACGTATCCATTGATTATTTATATGTTTTACATTCAAGGTAAATGTGAAATTAATTATTTTAGTTTCTTATTTACTGCGTGTAACTGGTTTACATGCTTCTTGCAGCCAAGAGGCACTACATTTATCACAATTGCAATAAAATACTTTCATCCTGAATCTGATTGCACTGATGGGGGCAAATCATTACATGCATTCACTGGCGAGGTTTAGTTCCTTCTTGGAATTGTAAAAATAGCGGTGACTTGTGTATATGATGAAGTAGATTCGGCATTTCATGAAGCAGGGCTTGGGAAGCAGACCTACTTATTGCAGTGAGGATGGATTGCCTGCACACATTTGATTTTGCTTAAAAAAAATTTTTTTAAGAGTATTATTGTTAGATGTTGACTTTAACCTATATCCCACACTTGATTATTCATAGTATTCAGTCTTGATTTAAGATCACATTTAGGCTATGTAAAGAATGTAAAATTAACTACACGTACACTGGGAGTAGCTACAACGGACAGGACTCCAGCTTGGGTCCAGGTCCACGTGTTGGGGACTCGACACGGACGTCGAACGTAGATCTTCAGATGACAACGGCAACGCTGAACCCCGGCCCCTCTGGGGACCCGGCTTATGTCCTCACTGGTCGTGGCTGGCTCCGCCCTTGGCCACGACCACTTTCTCGAATCCTCCAGCAGGATCTCGCCCGACACGTGACCACTCCTAGCCCCCACTTGGGGCCCCTGTGTAGACTTTACCAGTCACGTGTCCTCCGGGGTCAACCAGAGTGCCATGGCCTAACCCCATTCCATGGCTGACACACTCACACCCCATCCTGTAGGGGTCGTCACTGCACGCCGAGCGTGGTGCCACTCAGTGCTATGTCTCAGCGCTCGCTCACTGAGCCTTTCTAGGGCCGGTACTACACCCACATATACGGGGTGTCCGCGATGTGAGTACATCGTACGCCGTGCCTCTCCAGGGCCGGCATTACACAGTGACATCCCAATGTCACTACACATAATGTGCAATTAACTTTAAGCACATAGTCTATTCTATGGATTCATAAAGATGGTACTTAAGAATCAAGCAGTGCAGGTAAGTGTGAGTTTTTATCCTATCCGAATCTTTTGTTACATAAGTGTGTAACTGGCACTCGTTGTGGTAAGGTTTCTTCCTGAAGTATATTTATGCCTGCAATAGTACAGACACATGGTATGTCACTCGTACTTTTAGCAGAAACACCTGCATGATTGGTCGTACTTACAAAAACAACAAAGCAGAGTGGTTATTAAAAAAACATTCTCACTAGATATGTTCCCAACTCTGGCTATTGTATACCATTCAGGTTAATACATCAATGCATTTATTTTGTACAGAGCACATGTTTTTAATAATCTTCAGTAGATATTGTCTTAATATTTTAATACTGACTTCCATGCAGACCATTATGTATACAACACTGAAAGGCACGTAGGTTCACCACTCCGCTGTGCGGCTCATTGTTATGCATGTTTTCTACCTATTTCATATTTATGCATGTGCGCATGCATGTGCATGTTTGCAATAATCTGTGTTGATTTCCCAATGACAAATTTACAGTGCCCAAAATATTTAAATAAACATTTCTACATAATTGATGGTATCCCATCCTATGTTTACTAATGGGATGAAAAGGTCAAACCCACATTGATCCTTTATTTTTATGTACATCTTCTAAAATGAATTTTACCATTATAGTACTTGTGTGTAGAGTTACCCACTCGATGTTCACAAACTGGGAGAGCAAATCGTTAACAAGGTTTTCCCGCTCAAACTAACGGTCAGGGTCTCACAAGCTGTGAGAGCTGACCGTAAACAAGGTTTTCCGTGCGACCAAACGGTCAGGGTCAGATGGGTGAATTGGGATCGAAAAGCAGATTGGGAACGACCAATCACAGGGTTCCACAAGGTGGCCGGGGATTGGACAACCCGGCCACGAACAAGTATAAAGCCAGAGCGCTCAGAGCTCCCGGGGAGTTCGCATACACGAAGACCCAAGACGGCGGAAGAAGCCTAGGACCCTGGACCAAGCCCTCCAGCCCTTATAAGGGCTAGGGTTCAGAGTAACCAATGGTCGGGGAGACATCTCCCTAGGTCCAGTCAGAGGACACTGAAAGAGCGGGATATTAAGTAGCCTGTAGGGTACGGGGGCTTGTACGTTCTGAGTGCATAGGGACTGTGTTAATAAGACGAATAAAAGTGTGTGCTACAAAAGACGTTGAAGAGTCCGTCTGTACAACACTACATTGGCGTCAGAAGATGGAAACAAGACGAATGAACCGCACGCAAAGTCCCGATGATGCAAGCTCTGACTCACCTGTGGGTGCTGCGGGCGGCGCTGAAGATGTTGGCGTGTTGCCAGCCGCCCCACCACCAGCTGTGCAGCCGATCGCCGCGAGCGACGGCACCCAGGCTGCTCACGCACGCCTCGCCCAGCTGCTGCATGCTGCAGCAGCCATCCTGGAGCAACTTACCCTGGGGGCTGCGGCGGAGAGGATCGGTCGACAGCGAATGTCCCCGCCATCGCAAACCCGGAAGAGAACGTCCTTCCCGCCGATGGGTCACGTGGGGCGGAAGCCAAGTGCATGCTGGTACCTCCGGGGCCAATCACGACACACTGCATCATCAGAGAGCGACGCTGCCTCTGCTGGACCTCCAGCAACACCGCGTCATCATGGCTGCAACGCCGTACAGTACATGTTGCCGACCAAGCCATCGCTGCGTTCGGGACCGAGTCCGAGCTTGACGAAGACGACGACACAGCTGCTCTACAGCAGCGACTGCCTGTCTTTCGCGAATTCTCGTCCACAGGGGCGACTGGGCAGCATTTCAACGTCGCTTCCTCAGCCACCAGGAGATGGTGGGCTGGTCGGATGCACAAGCACTTGTGCATTGCCAGCCACCTTGGACGATGACTCTCTCGCTGCACTCATCTCCATTCCCAAGCGACAAAGGGCGACACTACAAGCAGCACTTCAGCGGCTGTCTGATGTCTACGGACCTCCTTCCACCACACGCCACCAGTTCTACGAGAGACGGTGCAAGCCAAGGGAGTCGCCATTGGCGTTCCGCACCGCGCTACTCGCCATGGCAAGAGCGGCTTACCCCCGCATGGACGATGAGGCTATCGACGCACTCGTCCTTCAGAAGCTGCTGGAGATGGCGAGGAGGCTGCGCCTTGTCATCCAGGCCGTGGATGACGAGGACATGTGCTCACTGTGAGCTGCCCGGAGCATTCATGCTCACTTAATGCTGGACCAGGACGAGACCATCACCGCTTCGGCTACGACATCGGTGCCTGCCAGCAGGGACAACGCTCGCTCTCCTGATCGAGTCTTCTCGACGTTCAGCGCGACGCCCCAGCGATCACCAGATCGCACCAGTCGCCGCAACGACTGGGAGCGGGGACGGCCCTTCCCCCGCAGCGACGCGACGTGTTTCAACTGTGGCCGCCGAGGCCACTTCTCTCCGACTGCCGTGCACCTCGCCACCGCTCCGCCGGATCCCGAGACCGGGACTACAGAGCTTCCAGAGCAGCGCAGCATGACCAGGCAAGTCGCGGCACCCACACGCTCGGTCCTCATACACACCACAACACACCATTGACTTCGCTCGGAACACGGCGTATGATGCGCGGCGTTTGGCCGACTTTTCGCGACCACTGCGACCCGGGCAGTGGTCAGAGCTGGCCCATAGAGTGGTTGCAGCGACGGCGGGTTCCTCGGTGGTCGTTGGTTCGATCGAGGGGTAGAGGTGCGCGTGCTTGTCGATACCGGTGCATCAGCCACTATCATCTCTGAGTTGATTTACAATATACTGCCCGTGCGATGTCGATCTTTGGAAAAGGTTTCCGTTCCGTTTTTCGCTGCAAATGGAAGTTCCCTGGGGATTCTCGGCCAAATTCGGGCGCAAATTGCCATTGGAGATATTAAATTGGCCGGCCCTGTTTTTGTGTCTTCTTCCCTTGCGGTGCCGTGCCTTCTGGGAACTGATTTTCTTGCCAAAATGCCCATTAAAATCCTTATCGATCAGGGATGTATTGAACTTCCCTCGGGCCGCCGGATGGCATTTTTACCCACGGCCACGCATTCACGGACGGAAAATGGTTCCGTACAGGCTTTTGCGGCTTGCCATGTACGCATTCCGCCAGGGGCACAAATGCTCGTACCCTTACGGTTAAAGAAACCGCTCGCTCCCACCGCCTCGGTAAATGGCATTTTATTGGGATCTTCCAACACAGCAGTTAACAGCCTTTCGTTGGTGGCCGCACTCTTGTAGCGGGCGACAGGGAGCCATTTATACAAGTTTTGAATGTCGGTCTGTCAGACACCGTCATTCCACAGGGGACAGTGCTCGCTCATGCGACAGTGGCGCCCCTGGGGACCGGGGTTGTCGGACACGTAGCGAACAGTCAGCAGCCTCGCCCTCAACGTTGATGAGGGATGGATTGACGCTCTCTGCGCGGATGCCGGCGATTTATCCGGGTCACAGCAGAGTAAATTGCGGGCTCTTTTGCGGGAATTCTCGGATGTGTTCAGCAAATCACAATTTGATATTGGCTGCACCAAGCTGCTGCGTCACCACATTGACACTGGTGACGCTGCCCCAATCCGCCAAAACCCGTTTCGGCTCAGCCCTGCGGAGAAACAGCATGTTAAATGGGCAGTTGACGACATGCTGGCGGCTGATATCATTTCTCCTTCCAACAGCCCCTGGAGTGCCCCGATAGTGCTGGTCAAAAAGCACGATGGCAGTCTTCGATTCTGTGTAGATTTTCGGCGCCTATGTAAAGTAGTCACTTGGCGGGAGACGACTTTGACGGGTAGCACACCTTTTTATTAACACCAAACTGTTACACGGGTGGCAACTGCCACATAACCCACGAGGTTCCCCTGAGCTATACCCACACGGGCTCTCACGCCCCATAGCTTCTTGGAACACACCCGGCTGGGTTATTAGTCTCGACTCTGGGTCCCACAACCTGGTTCCACATGGACACCAGGCCCCAGGTCCCACAGCCTCGCCTCTGAGCCGCACAGGGTCCCGGCCCTTACAAGGACAGCGGGGCTAGGGTCTCAGGGCCCTATCTCTTCAACTCCGTCTTCGATCTTCAGCTGGTAATAACTCCCCGAGTGCTCTCGCGCGTCCCCCTTTATAGTCCTCCATGCGGACGTCGCTGAGAGCACCCACCCAAGTTGACCAATCACCCAGCGCTCTCCCTACGATCCTGTTTCCCATATCGTGTCTGCGTGCACAACCACACCCAGCGCCGCCCCGTGATCCATCACTGTCAGTGTGCGTCAACACCCCCACACTCGATGTAGCCACGCCCGGCGCGCGCACACCCACGCCCCCACCTTGTCGGCGCGCACCGCCACTACACCTAAATAAAATTTCCGTGGCTGACGCATATCCTCTTCCACGTATGGATGAGTCATTGGATGCTCTGGCAGGGGCGCGTTATTTTTCCACTTTGGACCTTCTGTCAGGGTTTTGGCAACTCCCCCTCGACGAAGCGTCAAAGCCAAAGACTGCTTTTCGGACACCACAGGGCCTTTTTGAGTTTAATAGATTGCCCATGGGGCTCCACTCGGCTCCAGCGACGTTTCAGAGGCTCATAGAGCTGGTCCTCGCTGGGCTCCAGTGGGACTCATGCCTTATCTATCTTGATGACGTTATCGTCTTTGGCCGCACGTTCAACGAACACATTGAACGGTTGCGCGCTGTTTTCGAAAAGATGCGAGCTGCGGACCTTAAATTCAAACCGCAGAAGTGCCACCTTCTGCGTGAGTCTGTGCGCTATCTAGGCCACATAGTCAGCCGCTCGGTATTTCCACAGACCCTGAAAAAACTAAATGTGTCAGCCAATGGCCTACCCCACCTCTGCTGGGGATGTTCGCAGTTTTATCGGGTTCGCGTCGTACTACCGACATTTTGTGGCTGGTTTCGCTACAATCGCCAAGCCACTACACGCTCTTACAACGAAAGGGCTGAAATTTCATTGGGGAGACGCGGAACAGGCCGCATTTGACTCCTTACGGAATGCTCTTGTAGCAGCACCGCCCCTGGCTTACCCCGATTTCGCAAAGCCGTTTATTCTGGACACCGATGCCAGTAACACCGGGATCGGCGGGGTGCTGTCCCAAATCGTTGATGGCGTTGAGAGGGTCGTTGCCTATGGAAGCAGGGTCTTGTCCCCTGGAGAGCAACGCTATTGCGTGACCCGACGTGAGCTGCTGGCCATTGTTTACTTTATACAGCAATACAGGCCATACCTGTACGGTCAACGGTTTACCGTGCGCTCCGATCACTCTGCGTTACAATACGCTTTGCGCATTGACCAACCGTCTGGCCAGCTCTCCCGATGGCTTGAAGTCCTCCAGGACTACAATTTTATGGTGATTTACCGTAAGGGTACACAGCACAGTAATGCGGACGCGCTATCTCGCCTCCCGTCAGAACAATGCGCCTGTTTCACGGGTTCTGGCCGGTGCAAACCGCAAATAGTACGCCGGTTGCACCTCCTGAAACGGTTTCTGCTGCCCTTCCTTCCGATCCTGCGCCGGGTGCGGACCACGAAAATCCGCCAGCAAGTGACGACTTGCTGGGATAACATTGGACGAATGGGGTCGGCACCAAATGAACGATGCGTCATTGTTGCCTCTGCGTCGTCGCGCATGTGATTCGTCCTCACGTTCAAGTAAATCGAACTCTTTTGCCATGCGCCGCGGTCTGCTCATGCATTGGGATGCTGATTCTTGCCAGTACAAAATTGTAGTGCCATCGGCTTTGCGGTGTTCGGCTGTGTGCGCGGCACACGAGCGATTGTCGCACCTGGGTGTGCATAAAACCATTGGGTTGCTAAGATTACAATTTTACTGGCCGGGCATGCTTCGCGACGTAACTGATATTTTAACGGGCTGCACCCAATGTGCGCAACGTAAACCTCCAGCGAAGCCGGCATGCCCACCGCTGCAGCCCATCACGGTATCCCGTGTGAACGAGCTGGTTGCTCTCGACATTTTGGGGCCTTTCCCTACAACGCCTCGTGGTAACAAGTACCTTCTGGTTGGGGTGGAGTATTTTACACGGTGGCCTATGGCCTGGGCCCTCCCCAACCAGTCGGCAGCAGCCGTGGTGGACGCCTTTGTTCAAGGCTATGTGCTGGACAAGGGCACTCCAGAACGGTTGCTGACCGATCAGGGAAGAAATTTTTCAAGTACCCTGCTGAGTGAGGTATGCCGCCTGTTGGGCACTAAGAAGGTGCGCACTTCGCCCTATCACCCCAAACAGATGGCATGGTGGAGCGGTTGCATAGAACCCTCACCTCTATGCTATGCCATCAGGTTGATGGGACCTGCAGATCCCAGGGGTCCTCGCTGCTTACCGCATGGCGCCACATGCAGCGACAGGTTCTCCCATTTTTCCTAATGTATGGCAGGGAGGCCATTCCCCCGCTGATGTGCGGCTTGGATAGAGCAGCTTCCACAGTCATCGAAGCTCACTGACCATTTGCGGTTCAACCTGCAAAAGCTGTCTGAGGCTCGTGATGCGGCGATCGAAAATTCCGCTTCCCGCCAGCGGGCAAATTCGAGGTTGCAGGCCCTCGCACGTCCGTGCATCGGTGGGCTCCAGGTGATATGGCGTGGCTTCATTGCCCCAGGTGCCGGTGTCCACATCGGCTAAACTCCTAATACCATGGCGAGGTCCGGTTGAGGTGGTCCAGGTAATGCGCCCACAGTGTGTTAAGATACGTTGGGGATGACGGCGCTGGTTCGTGCACCCCTCTCGTCTGAAGCCATTTGTTGCTCCGCGCGGCTCTGCGTCACACTCAAAACACGAGGGCCGAGCGTGTGATATGCCCGACGAGCCGGATGTCGCCCCGTTGGTACCTAACCCACAGCGCAGACGTCTCATTCCTCCTGCAGATGATGCGGGACTGAGGGAGCCGTGCGAGCCACGAGTCTCTGCACGAAGGCCCCGGGAGCCGCCCAACATGTTTGCCAGGATGCCTGACCCGTCTACAACAAGAGTCTCTGCAAAGAGACCTTCTGACCCGCCCAACATGTTTGCCAGGATGCCTGACCCGCCCAACATGTTTACCAGGATGCCTGACCCGCCCAACATGTTTGCCAGGCTGCCCGACCCGTCTGCTCCAAGGGTCCCTGCAGAGAGGCCTCCTGCCCCTGCTGACATTTTTGCCAGGATGCCTGGTCAGCCTGCAGCCCGGAAAGGGGCACCCATCCCCTACGACGGGCCCGCGAAATACACACGGGCTAGATCGCGTCGCTTTTCTTTTTTTTGCGGCAGCTGAATGCTGCATGCGTTGTGCGTCGCGAATGTCGTTATTTGTGATTGGTTCTGACCATGTACATATGTTGCGTTGTTGATGGGGGGTATTTATAGTGGGTGTTCCTGTTCTTGTTGAGTTCCTGTTCTTGTTGGATGTTCCTGTTGGTTGTGGCACACAAACTTTGATTCATTGATGGGGATTTTCTGCTTGTAACAGCCGGGACGGCTGAGGCTTCCGAAGGGGAGGGTGATGTAGTAGAGTTACCCACTCGATGTTCACAAACTGGGAGAGCAAATCGTTAACAAGGTTTTCCCGCTCAAACTAACGGTCAGGGTCTCACAAGCTGTGAGAGCTGACCATAAACAAGGTTTTCCCGCGCGACCAAACGGTCAGGGTCAGATAGGGTGAATTGGGATCGAAAAGCAGATTGGGAACGACCAATCACAGGGTTCCACAAGGTGGCCGGGATTGGACAACCCGGCCACGAACAAGTATAAAGCCAGAGCGCTCAGAGCTCCCGGGGAGTTCGACTACACGAAGACCCAAGACGGCGGAAGAAGCCTCGGACCCTGGACCAAGCCCTCCAGCCTTATAAGGGCTAGGGTTCAGAGTAACCAGTGGTTGGGGAGACATCTCCCTAGGTCCAGTCAGAGGACACTGAAAGAGCGGGATATTAAGTAGCCTGTAGGGTACGGGGCTTGTACGTTCTGAGTGCATAGGGACTGTGTTAATAAGACGAATAAAAGTGTGTGCTACAAAAGACGTTGAAGAGTCCGTCTGTACAACACTACATTGGCGTCAGAAGATGGAAACAAGACGAATGAACCGCACGCGAAGTCCCGATGATGCAAGCTCTGACTCACCTGTGGGTGCTGCGGGCGGCGCTGAAGATGTTGGCGTGTTGCCAGCCGCCCACCACCAGCTGTGCAGCCGATCGCCGCGAGCGACGGCACCCAGGCTGCTCACGCACGCCTCGCCCAGCTGCTGCATGCTGCAGCAGCCATCCTGGAGCAACTTACCCTGGGGCTGCGGGCGGAGAGGATCGGTCGACAGCGAATGTCCCGCCATCGCAAACCCGGAAGAGAACGTCCTTCCGCCGATGGGTCACGTGGGGCGGAAGCCAAGTGCATGCTGGTACCTCCGGGGGCCAATCACGACACACTGCATCATCAGAGAGCGACGCTGCCTCTGCTGGACCTCCAGCAACACCGCGTCATCATGGCTGCAACGCCGTACAGTACATGTTGCGACCAAGCCATCGCTGCGTTCGGGACCGAGTCCGAGCTTGACGAAGACGACGACACAGCTGCTCTACAGCAGCGACTGCCTGTCTTTCGCGAATTCTCGTCCACAGGGGCGACTGGGCAGCATTTCAACGTCGCTTCCTCAGCCACCAGGAGATGGTGGGCTGGTCGGATGCACAAGCACTTCGTGCATTGCCAGCCACCTTGGACGATGACTCTCTCGCTGCACTCATCTCCATTCCCAAGCGACAAAGGGCGACACTACAAGCAGCACTTCAGCGGCTGTCTGATGTCTACGGACCTCCTTCCACCACACGCCACCAGTTCTACGAGAGACGGTGCAAGCCAAGGGAGTCGCCATTGGCGTTCCGCACCGCGCTACTCGCCATGGCAAGAGCGGCTTACCCCCGCATGGACGATGAGGCTATCGACGCACTCGTCCTTCAGAAGCTGCTGGAGATGGCGAGGAGGCTGCGCCTTGTCATCCAGGCCGTGGATGACGAGGACATGTGCTCACTGTGAGCTGCCCGGAGCATTCATGCTCACTTAATGCTGGACCAGGACGAGACCATCACCGCTTCGGCTACGACATCGGTGCCTGCCAGCAGGGACAACGCTCGCTCTCCTGATCGAGTCTTCTCGACGTTCAGCGCGACGCCCAGCGATCACCAGATCGCACCAGTCGCCGCAACGACTGGGAGCGGGGACGCCCTTCCCCGCAGCGACGCGACGTGTTTCAACTGTGGCCGCCGAGGCCACTTCTCTCCGACTGCCGTGCACCTCGCCGCCGCTCCGCCGGATCCCGAGACCGGGACTACAGAGCTTCCAGAGCAGCGCAGCATGACCAGGCAAGTCGCGGCACCCCACACGCTCGGTCCTCATACACACCACAACACACCATTGACTTCGCTCGGAACACGGCGTATGATGCGCGGCGTTTGGCCGACTTTTCGCGACCACTGCGACCCGGGCAGTGGTCAGAGCTGGCCCATAGAGTGGTTGCAGCGACGGCGGGTTCCTCGGTGGTCGTTGGTTCGATCGAGGGGGTAGAGGTGCGCGTGCTTGTCGATACCGGTGCATCAGCCACTATCATCTCTGAGTTGATTTACAATATACTGCCCGTGCGATGTCGATCTTTGGAAAAGGTTTCCGTTCCGTTTTTCGCTGCAAATGGAAGTTCCCTGGGGATTCTCGGCCAAATTCGGGCGCAAATTGCCATTGGAGATATTAAATTGGCCGGCCCTGTTTTTGTGTCTTCTTCCCCTGCGGTGCCGTGCCTTCTGGGAACTGATTTTCTTGCCAAAATGCCCATTAAAATCCTTATCGATCAGGGATGTATTGAACTTCCTCGGGCCGCCGGATGGCATTTTTACCCACGGCCACGCATTCACGGACGGAAAATGGTTCCGTACAGGCTTTTGCGGCTTGCCATGTACGCATTCCGCCAGGGGCACAAATGCTCGTACCCTTACGGTTAAAGAAACCGCTCGCTCCCACCGCCTCGGTAAATGGCATTTTATTGGGATCTTCCAACACAGCAGTTAACAGCCTTTCGTTGGTGGCCGCACAGACTCTTGTAGCGGGCGACAGGGAGCCATTTATACAAGTTTTGAATGTCGGTCTGTCAGACACCGTCATTCCACAGGGGACAGTGCTCGCTCATGCGACAGTGGCGCCCCTGGGGACCGGGGTTGTCGGACACGTAGCGAACAGTCAGCAGCCTCGCCCTCAACGTTGATGAGGGATGGATTGACGCTCTCTGCGCGGATGCCGGCGATTTATCCGGGTCACAGCAGAGTAAATTGCGGGCTCTTTTGCGGGAATTCTCGGATGTGTTCAGCAAATCACAATTTGATATTGGCTGCACCAAGCTGCTGCGTCACCACATTGACACTGGTGACGCTGCCCCAATCCGCCAAAACCCGTTTCGGCTCAGCCCTGCGGAGAAACAGCATGTTAAATGGGCAGTTGACGACATGCTGGCGGCTGATATCATTTCTCCTTCCAACAGCCCCTGGAGTGCCCCGATAGTGCTGGTCAAAAAGCACGATGGCAGTCTTCGATTCTGTGTAGATTTTCGGCGCCTATGTAGTCACTTGGCGGGAGACGACTTTGACGGGTAGCACACCTTTTTATTAACACCAAACTGTTACACGGGTGGCAACTGCCACATAACCCACGAGGTTCCCCTGAGCTATACCCACACGGGCTCTCACGCCCCATAGCTTCTTGGAACACACCCGGTGGGTTATTAGTCTCGACTCTGGGTCCCACAACCTGGTTCCACATGGACACCAGGCCCCAGGTCCCACAGCCTCGCCTCTGAGCCGCACAGGGTCCCGGCCCTTACAAGGACAGCGGGGCTAGGGGTCTCAGGGCCCTATCTCTTCAACTCCGTCTTCGATCTTCAGCTGGTAATAACTCCCCGAGTGCTCTCGCGCGTCCCCCTTTATAGTCCTCCATGCGGACGTCGCTGAGAGCACCCACCCAAGTTGACCAATCACCCAGCGCTCTCCCTACGATCCTGTTTCCCATATCGTGTCTGCGTGCACAACACACCCAGCGCCGCCCGTGATCCATCACTGTCAGTGTGCGTCAACACCCCCACACTCGATGTAGCCACGCCGGCGCGCGCACACCCACGCCCCCACCTTGTCGGCGCGCACCGCCACTACACCTAAATAAAATTTCCGTGGCTGACGCATATCCTCTTCCACGTATGGATGAGTCATTGGATGCTCTGGCAGGGGCGCGTTATTTTTCCACTTTGGACCTTCTGTCAGGGTTTTGGCAACTCCCCCTCGACGAAGCGTCAAAGCCAAAGACTGCTTTTCGGACACCACAGGGCCTTTTTGAGTTTAATAGATTGCCCATGGGGCTCCACTCGGCTCCAGCGACGTTTCAGAGGCTCATAGAGCTGGTCCTCGCTGGGCTCCAGTGGGACTCATGCCTTATCTATCTTGATGACGTTATCGTCTTTGGCCGCACGTTCAACGAACACATTGAACGGTTGCGCGCTGTTTTCGAAAAGATGCGAGCTGCGGACCTTAAATTCAAACCGCAGAAGTGCCACCTTCTGCGTGAGTCTATGCGCTATCTAGGCCACATAGTCAGCCGCTCGGGTATTTCCACAGACCCTGAAAAAACTAAATGTGTCAGCCAATGGCCTACCCCCACCTCTGCTGGGATGTTCGCAGTTTTATCGGGTTCGCGTCGTACTACCGACATTTTGTGGCTGGTTTCGCTACAATCGCCAAGCCACTACACGCTCTTACAACGAAAGGGCTGAAATTTTATTGGGGAGACGCGGAACAGGCCGCATTTGACTCCTTACGGAATGCTCTTGTAGCAGCACCGCCCCTGGCTTACCCCGATTTCGCAAAGCCGTTTATTCTGGACACCGATGCCAGTAACACCGGGATCGGCGGGGTGCTGTCCCAAATCGTTGATGGCGTTGAGAGGGTCGTTGCCTATGGAAGCAGGGTCTTGTCCCCTGGAGAGCAACGCTATTGCGTGACCCGACGTGAGCTGCTGGCCATTGTTTACTTTATACAGCAATACAGGCCATACCTGTACGGTCAACGGTTTACCGTGCGCTCCGATCACTCTGCGTTACAATACGCTTTGCGCATTGACCAACCGTCTGGCCAGCTCTCCCGATGGCTTGAAGTCCTCCAGGACTACAATTTTATGGTGATTTACCGTAAGGGTACACAGCACAGTAATGCGGACGCGCTATCTCGCCTCCGTCAGAACAATGCGCCTGTTTCACGGGTTCTGGCCGGTGCAAACCGCAAATAGTACGCCCGTAAATCGAACTCTTTTGCCATGCGCCGCGGTCTGCTCATGCATTGGGATGCTGATTCTTGCCAGTACAAAATTGTAGTGCCATCGGCTTTGCGGTGTTCGGCTGTGTGCGCGGCACACGAGCGATTGTCGCACCTGGGTGTGCATAAAACCATTGGGTTGCTAAGATTACAATTTTACTGGCCGGGCATGCTTCGCGACGTAACTGATATTTTAACGGGCTGCACCCAATGTGCGCAACGTAAACCTCCAGCGAAGCCGGCATGCCCACCGCTGCAGCCCATCACGGTATCCCGTGTGAACGAGCTGGTTGCTCTCGACATTTTGGGGCCTTTCCCTACAACGCCTCGTGGTAACAAGTACCTTCTGGTTGGGGTGGAGTATTTTACACGGTGGCCTGTGGCCTGGGCCCTCCCCAACCAGTCGGCAGCAGCCGTGGTGGACGCCTTTGTTCAAGGCTATGTGCTGGACAAGGGCTCCAGAACGGTTGCTGACCGATCAGGGAAGAAATTTTTCAAGTACCCTGCTGAGTGAGGTATGCCGCCTGTTGGGCACTAAGAAGGTGCGCACTTCGCCCTATCACCCCCAAACAGATGGCATGGTGGAGCGGTTGCATAGAACCCTCACCTCTATGCTATGCCATCAGGTTGATGGGACCTGCAGATCCCAGGGGTCCTCGCTGCTTACCGCATGGCGCCACATGCAGCGACAGGGTTCTCCCCATTTTTCCTAATGTATGGCAGGGAGGCCATTCCCCCGCTGATGTGCGGCTTGGGATAGACAGCTTCCACAGTCATCGAAGCTCACTGACCATTTGCGGTTCAACCTGCAAAAGCTGTCTGAGGCTCGTGATGCGGCGATCGAAAATTCCGCTTCCCGCCAGCGGGCAAATTCGAGGTTGCAGGCCCCTCGCACGTCCGTGCATCGGTGGGCTCCAGGTGATATGGCGTGGCTTCATTGCCCCAGGTGCCGGTGTCCACATCGGCTAAACTCCTAATACCATGGCGAGGTCCGGTTGAGGTGGTCCAGGTAATGCGCCCACAGTGTGTTAAGATACGTTGGGGATGACGGCGCTGGTTCGTGCACCCTCTCGTCTGAAGCCATTTGTTGCTCCGCGCGGCTCTGCGTCACACTCAAAACACGAGGGCCGAGCGTGTGATATGCCCGACGAGCCGGATGTCGCCCCGTTGGTACCTAACCCACAGCGCAGACGTCTCATTCCTCCTGCAGATGATGCGGGACTGAGGGAGCCGTGCGAGCCACGAGTCTCTGCACGAAGCCCCGGGAGCCGCCCAACATGTTTGCCAGGATGCCTGACCCGTCTACAACAAGAGTCTCTGCAAAGAGACCTTCTGACCCGCCCAACATGTTTGCCAGGATGCCTGACCCGCCCAACATGTTTACCAGGATGCCTGACCCGCCCAACATGTTTGCCAGGCTGCCCGACCCGTCTGCTCCAAGGGTCCCTGCAGAGAGGCCTCCTGCCCCTGCTGACATTTTTGCCAGGATGCCTGGTCAGCCTGCAGCCCGGAAAGGGGCACCCATCCCCTACGACGGGCCCGCGAAATACACACGGGCTAGATCGCGTCGCTTTTCTTGATTGCCCATCATTTTTTGCGGCAGCTGAATGCTGCATGCATGCGTTGTGCGTCGCGAATGTCGTTATTTGTGATTGGTTCTGACCATGTACATATGTTGCGTTGTTGATGGGGGGTATTTATAGTGGGTGTTCCTGTTCTTGTTGGATGTTCCTGTTCTTGTTGGATGTTCCTGTTCTTGTTGGTTGTGGCACACACACACTTTGATTCATTGATGGGGATTTTCTGCTTGTAACAGCCGGGACGGCTGAGGCTTCCGAAGGGGAGGGTGATGTAGTAGAGTTACCCACTCGATGTTCACAAACTGGGAGAGCAAATCGTTAACAAGGTTTTCCCGCTCAAACTAACGGTCAGGGTCTCACAAGCTGTGAGAGCTGACCAAACAAGGTTTTCCCGCGCGACCAAACGGTCAGGGTCAGATAGGGTGAATTGGGATCGAAAAGCAGATTGGGAACGACCAATCACAGGGTTCCACAAGGTGGCCGGGGATTGGACAACCCGGCCACAAACAAGTATAAAGCCAGAGCGCTCAGAGCTCCCGGGGAGTTCGACTACACGAAGACCCAAGACGGCGGAAGAAGCCTCGGACCCTGGACCAAGCCCTCCAGCCCTTATAAGGGCTAGGGTTCAGAGTAACCAGTGGTTGGGGAGACATCTCCCTAGGTCCAGTCAGAGGACACTGAAAGAGCGGGATATTAAGTAGCCTGTAGGGTACGGGGGCTTGTACGTTCTGAGTGCATAGGGACTGTGTTAATAAGACGAATAAAAGTGTGTGCTACAAAAGACGTTGAAGAGTCCGTCTGTACAACACTACACTTGGATAAAAAACAACTTCTTACAATTGTTCCCTTGAGTGCAGTGCAGAAAAAAAGGAATGAAAATAGAATTACGGTGGGATCATGAAATATATTTTGGTATCGTGTGGATGAATAAATAAACAGATTTTTTCATATAATTTTATTATATAGAATGATAAAAAAAATTGCATGTGCATTAACGCTATGTAGCTTGAACTGTTAATGTTTAAATGTGCTTACATCAATTTGATTGTGCATGATTGCTGAGTGACAAGCACAAAGCCAATTTCATGTTCTATATTTACCAGCAATAAAAAAAATCTCCAAAGAGAAAATTCATTTTGCTTCAAGAAGTGTTGAGATCTGTCACCTTCTGTTATGAATTGTAGTGTCCCTCTTCAAACTGTAATGTTAGGCTCGCATAGAATACTGTGTATTGGCCAAAACCAGGCAATGACATAAGGTCATTAAATTATTCTACCTTAAGGGTTCTTTTCCTTCTTTCCATACAATCTGAATGCTTCTAACATTGTTACTTAATTTGCTCTCTACTCCACTTCGTCATTCCTCGCTTAATCAGTTGTAAAAAAATCCTGTATTAAGAGCCTAGCAAACATAAATTGGATGCTATATTTGGCTTCACAGATGTCGGTAAATACCAATTCCTCACTCCATTTTTAATTTACACTTTTCCAGTGTTTTTCAGACTTGTCTCACATTTTCTATGGCGTTAAAATTCTTGTATTCCAATGTAGATTGTGTCCTTACTATGCATTAGGGAGACACATTTAATTAGCAAAAATGTTGTGTGTGTTTTTGTGTCTGTGTGTATTTTTGAATGTGCATATATTCTTATTTACCAACGATCAAACTGCCTCATTTCGACCCCAACGTGCACATTCAGGTCATTTCTGTCTGATTTGGAGGAGTTCGTGCATTCGGACGAGCTTCAAAGCCTCGTGGACATCACGTCTGTGTTACACATCATCCACACCATCTTCAAGGGTAAGGGCAGCTATGTGTAATTGGTGCAGCCTTGCACTCCTCCGTCTGCCATGTGAATGGGCACAGGTGTGTATAACAAGTCCGTTGATTAAGTTCAACACAATCCGTGAGCTCGGAGAAGAGCAAGTCTGGTGGGACCAGACCCCTTAAACCAGCACTGCCTCGTTGATGAGGTGATGTGGAAATTGGGACATGGTGGCGATGTTGGGGTGGAAGGTGATGTGGTAAACTAAACTGTTGACAAGTTGTCACCCCCTTATCATCTGTGCCATGTGTGTGTGCATACCTCTCAAATGGCCTAGGTCCAACAGTGTAATGAGTGTACCAACTGGCTGGGTGCCAACAAGTGTCTGGGAAGGGTTGGCAGTGACCTGTCTCTTGCCAGCCTGATTTCTGACCTGCTTTGGGGACCACCCTTGTAAGCTTTCAACTAATTTGCCTTTCATGTTTACATTTTAAATTTCTGCTTGACAGTGGAGAGAGAGCCAATTGGCAGTGCATTTTTTACTTTCCCTTTTCTGAATGGCTTTGAAATGGTAATTTCTAATACTTTAAGTAAATATAATAAAAATATACAATACAATTATCTGCAAAGGAATATTATTATTCTGTCTCCATAATTTAAAAGTCCCTAAAAAAAAGCATTAAAAAAAATTCTGCTATACATATTCAGCGCCTGCTGAATATTTATTGGATTTGTATTGCCCAGTGTGAGAGGCAGGCAGTTGACAGTGGCCCACGAGGTGTGCGAGACAAGAGGTGTCAGCACTGCATGTGGCCCGACAGCTGCGATACTCCTAATTACTTTGCTGTTGCGTCTCCTTGGTCTACCTCCAAGTCACGCACAAGACTGTCATCTGCTTGCCTTTGTAGTATTCTTGAATGAGACCGAGACTTCGTAGAGGCCACACGCTTTTATTCCGATAACACTAGTCCTCAGGACTCACTGGGGAACAGTCCACACACACAACCTAGGAGGTACAGCCTCCGGCTCTATTCTCATTCCTCTCCTTCCCTAGCCTCCAGCTACTCTGTTACTCTCTTCCCTAGCCTACAGCTACTCAGCTACTCTCTTCCCTAGCCTACAGCTACTCTCTTCCCTAGCCTACAGCTACTCAGCCCACTCAGTTCCAGCGGGCGGCATCCTCGAGGCTTGGGGTCCAGGATCTCCGGTCGCACCTCCTTCAGCTTCTCCTCAGATCGACCCTCCGCTCTCCGGGAGCCGTCTTATATATCCCTCTCTGAGGGGCGGGGTGTCTCGGGCCCTGGCTCTCGCCAGCCCCCTCCCTCAGAGCCGTTCCAACCACCTCTCGTCCCTGTCGATCCGGGCCGGTCCAGACCGGTACGTACCTCTCCCTAGCTTGTGTGACCTGTGTCAACCTTGGTGTCAACCTTGACCACCACACCTTCACATGCCAGAACTGTCTAATACAATTCCAAGTACGCGCATGAGCATTTGCTCCCTTGCATACGTGACCAGAGTGCTAGAGGATGATGGAGCAAAGACGGGTACGCATGGGGAAGGCTTCCTTCCCTTGTTGGAGAAGAGTGTGTGTGCATTTGGCATCTTGTCTTCGATTCAACACCATTGATCACGGCTGTCTCGCTTGAGTGCACACCGAGGCAGGGGCCTCGGTTTGATGGGATTGTGTGCGGCGAAGGGTTGACACAACTCCTCCTGCACCTACCTCCCTCTCTCCCTTCAGCCAAAGGGCGAGGTAGAGATATCGGCTCCGTGGCCAAGGCCATCCAGAATCAGCTGGACATTAATGCCACCTCCATGATGGACGAATCCAGCACAGTTAACAGGTACGTTGTTTGGAAGTAAACTTCCAAGGCATGCAGTGTGGAAGCATCACCGGGACTTCTCAGAGCCTCACTGCTGTGCTTTGAGATTCAGTCTTGTTTAATTGGCCATTCCAATTTGACAGTGAGGTTTAGTGTATTTTTCCACGAAAACTTTTGGATATTGTGATTGTTGGACAAATTGTGTGTGCACGTTGGGGAAAATGGACAGGCTTATTTCATGGTGTGTAGGTGTAAATTCGAGATCGGGTTAGTCTGTGTCCATTTAATTAGTGTCCAGATAACACCGCAGTTATGCAAATGTCTTGGTGCATTATATCGAGAGTCATCCTTCTGATTCCTATTGTTTTCACATAAATTGTTGCAATTGTTTATACGAGTTATGTTTAGTGTATTTTTTGTCATGGTTTTGTTTGCACAGGCTGGCTCACTATGCTCTCTCTATCTCTCAGGGTTTTGTATGAAGAGGACCGACGAATCCTGTCAATACTTTTGCCATCCCAACCCTTAGCTGCTCACACACAAGGCTGAAGAGCTGCATATGCATGCAAAGTTTTTCTTCATAGTGCATATAAAATGTAAAAATTTTAGTAAATCAAATGGTCCTGTAGTGCCATATTTATGGCATTTAGCAGATGCTTATATTAATTATATTGCTGTATCCATAACATTGTTATATAGTAAATGGCATTCACTTATTTTGCTTTCACCTGCACATCAAACACATTTTCCTTTCATCTTAATTTCCCACTTTAAAAGCCTACCTTCTTTATCCCGTCTTCACTTTTCATTTGTCCTCTGCTGCTTATTCGCACCTCCGATTAGCACGGTGGCTACGTACGGTAAGAAAGATGTTCAACGCACATATGGTCAATTCCTATTCTTAGGTTTTTCGGTAAAGTCACGTAGGTAAAACATTAAAATTAATAAAAGTAAATAAAATTTAAATAAAAAAATAAAAATAAAATAAAAATCACGACGTTTCGGAGGCAACACAAGTCTCCGTCATCAGGTGGGACCGTCACAGCCAGATTTGCTGCATCAAGTGAGGCAATGATTCAAGATGTATCCCTTAAAAGCAAGTTGAGGGGGAGGAGAGGGGGGGGCTCATCAGAATGTGGTAGCCAATGAATGGAACGTATCGGGAGGGAGGGGGTAAAGCCACCTACGTGACTTTACCGAAAAAACCTAAGAATATGAATCCTTGCAGTCACGAAAGCTTCAAATCTAGAATGGTCAATTCCTTTCCCTCACAGTCAACACTTTCATCTCTTGCCCGCTGTGCATCTAAATGTTTTTGTTGACCACGTTGTCCCGTGACTTGTGATGAGCATCCCTTCACTCGATCTGTCATACATTTTAGGTGATATAAAACACCATGTTTTCTATTTGTGTATTTTTGTGCTTATATTACCTAATGCCATTGATCAAATAACCCAGAACGCAGCCGATCTCGTTATATTTGAGAAATGAGAGCTGGTTATGAGCGCGGATATGTTTTGATGGGTAACCGCTGTGAATAACGGCCGTTATAGGCTGCAGAGTTGCATTGTGGCAGTGCAGCAACATCCATTGTTATACTCTACGCCTATGCTCCCTGACTTCACTTGTAAATATTTATCAACGTGGTGACGTGTGGTCAAATAACCCCTACAACTTGAGAATGAGGGATGCCCATGAGAGGGAGAGGGGGAGTGCAGCCATTTGAGGCTGTCACTGGGAGAAGGGAATGAAATGTGGTCATGGTTGAAACAATTAAAATGAGACAAACCACACGTGTGCTGTGGGTTTTGGTGTAATTTGTGGTATTTTGCTTGTGCCGTCTCCATGATCGATTTTTGGGTTAGGCCATGTCAAGATCTCTCCAAATCTGAGATTGGGAGCTCGACACAGCCAAACACATTGTAACGTGTACATGCGTTTAACTGCCAATTTACTATTGTATGAGCTTACCAATAAGTTGAAAAATACAAATGTATCAATTATATACGTTTAGTTTGACCCCCCCCCCCCCCCCCCCGGTGGCCAAAGCTACGAGTTGGGGCTTCCTTGACAATCCCCATGAGATGTTAGTTTAACACGTAGGCTTTCGCGACCACTATCCATAATTAAGGGTTTTTGTTATATATAAATCGTGAATCTGTCTGTGTGTCTGTGTGTCTCCGGACCATACGCACTTTCATTGGACGCCGGTTGCCCCTGCCAACGGCTAGCGACGCCTTCGCCGCTTTCATTGGACCTGGCAACGGCTAGCGACGCCTTCGCCAAGGGCTGCACTTTCATTGGACGGCGGTTGCCCCTGCCAACGGCTAGCCACGCCTTCGCCACTTTCATAGGCTCCGTAAATAATTAAATAATATCCATTTCACAGTATTGTTCGAGCGCTAGGGGCGGGGGAAGGAACGCCACCCGTACCCAGCGTTCGCCGGGTGGGAAAATCAGGCGAGGCGGGAGGCTCTGCACGGTGCTAGGCCTCGACACCACCACGCCACTCTGAGGTAAATTCATACAAATTTCACGTCCTCTACAGAGTGGTGAGGGAGGCAGAGTGGCGAGGGAGGGAGAGTGGCGAGGAGGGACTCAGCCTCAAAACGAGTAACTGGTGTGGCGTATTAACATCGCCACTGGGGAGACAAAGGCGGCGGGCGTGCTGGATCCAAGTCCCGGGTAAAGCCGGGTCATGTCTATGTGTGTATGTGTATGTCTGTGTGTCTGTATGTATGTGTGTATGTATGTGTATGTGTTTGTGTGTATGTATGTGGGTTTTTTNGTACGTGTTTATGTGTATGTCTGTGTGTCTGTATGTATGTGTCTATGTACGTGTGTATGTGTTTCTGTGTATGTATGTGTGTGTTTGTGTGTATGTATGTGTGTGTATGTGTGTGTATGTATGTGTGTGTATGTGTTTGTATGTGTTGTGTGTTTACGTCGCATTACACAAATGTGTTGAGGTCTAAGTCTGCGTGCCTTTATTATGTGTTTATGTACGCCCCTGAAAGTGTGTGTGTCTGCAGCACGCGCGTGTATGTGTACCTATGGACGCGCGCGTGTGTTGTGTAGGGAACGGTGTATTGCTTGCGTGCTGTCTGTGTGTCTGTGTGTGTGCGTGTGTGTGTGTGGGGATAGTGTATGCTTNGCGTGCTGTTTGTGTGTGTGTGTCTGTCTGTGTGTGTCTGTGTGTGTGTGTGTGTCTGTGCNTGTGTNGTGTGTGAGGTGGGGAGCGGTNGTGTAGTGGTTACGCACTGCACTACGAACTTGGCGACCCGGGTTCGATTCCCGCTCACGGCAAACACCATGACGATTATCTGAACCGGTCCTGGGCCTCCCTAGGTCGACTCGCCTCAAATGAGTACCTGGTGCGGTGCGTAGTAAACATCGCCTAGGGAGACAAAGGCGGTCGGGCGTGTGCTGGCCACCCACCCCTNGTGTACCGTTCCGGCCTTTATAGGTGCTCGCTAACAGCACTTGCCCCTACGTCTGTCAAGGCTATACGGGGGATCTTTGTCTTTGTCGTGTGTGAGGAGCGGTGGTGTAGTGGTTAACGTGCTGCCTACCAACCCGGCGAACCGAGTTCGATTCCCGCTCATGGTCACCCCGGTCAAGATTATTTGAACCTCTAGGTCGACTCAGCCTCAAACGAGTAACTGGTGGGCGTATTAACACGGCACTGGGGAACAAAGGCGGCCGGGCGTGGTGGATCCAAGTCCCGGGCGAAGCCGGGTCATGTGTATGTGTGTATGTGTTTATGTGTATGTCTGTGTGTCTGTATGCATGTGTGTATGTATGTGTGTGTATGTGTTNGTGTGTATGTATGTGTGTGTGTATGTGGGTTTTTTGTATGCGTTTATGTGTATGTCTGCGTGTCTGTATGTATGTGTGTATGTACGTCTGTGGATGTGTGTGTATGTATGTGTGTCTATGTATTGTGTGTATGTGTTTCTGTGTATGTGTTTGTATGTGTTTGTGTTTTTACGCTCGCATTACACAAATGTGTTGCAGGTCTAAGGCGTTCCTCGCGCAGCATTGCCGCTTTCTTTTTTCAGTCGTTTACTGCCGTACGCACCCTGACAGTCGTGTGTGTCTGCAGCAAGCGCGTGTATGTGTACCTATGGACGCGCGCGCGTGTGTTGTCTAGGGGAACGGTAGTGTAGTGCTTAGCGTACTGTCTGTGTGTGTGTGTCTGTGTGTGTGTGCGTGTGTGGTGTGTGGGGAGCGGTAGTGTAGTGCTTAGCGTGCTGTCTGTGTGTCTGTGTGTGTGTGTCTGCGTGTGTCTGTGTGTGTGTCTGTGTGTGTATCTGTGCGTGTGTGTGTGTGAGGAGCGGTGGGTGTAGTGGTTAACGCTACGCTGCGCTACCAACCCGGCGAACCGAGTTCGATTCCCGCTCATGGCCACCCCGGTCAAGATTATTTGAACCTCCCCTAGGTCGACTCAGCCTCAAACGAGTAACTGGTGTGGCGTATTAACATCGGCACTGGGGAGACAAAGGCGGCCGGGCGTGGTGGATCCAAGTCCCGGGCGAAGCCCGGTCATGTGTATGTGTGTATGTGTTTATGTGTATGTCTGTGTGTCTGTATGCATGTGTGTATGTATGTATGTGTGTGTGTATGTATGTGTGTGTGTATGTATGTGGGTTTTTTGTATGTGTTTATGTGTATGTATGCGTGTCTGTATGTATGTGTGTATGTACGTCTGTGGATGTTTGTGTGTATGTATGTGTGTGTCTATGTATTGTGTGTATGTGTTTCTGTGTATGTGTTTGTATGTGTTTGTGTTTTTACGCTCGCATTACACAAATGTGTTGCAGGTCTAAGGCGTTCCTCGCGCAGCATTGCCGCTTTCTTTTTTCAGTCGTTTACTGCCGTACGCACCCTGACAGTCGTGTGTGTCTGCAGCAAGCGCGTGTATGTGTACCTATGGACGCGCGCGCGTGTGTTGTGTAGGGGAACGGTAGTGTAGTGCTTAGCGTGGTGTCTGTGTGTGTGTCTGTGTGTGTGTGNCTGTGTGTGTGCGTGTGTGTGTGTGGGAGCGGTAGTGTAGTGGTTAGCGTGCTGTCTGTGTGTCTGTGTGTGTGTGTCTGTGTGTGTGTGTCTGTGTGTGTGTCTGTGCGTGTGTGTGTGTGAGGAGCGGTGGGTGTAGTGGTTAACGCTACGCTGCGCTACAAACCCGGCGAACCGAGTTCCATTCCCGCTCACGGCCACCACCGGTGACGATTATTTGAACCTCCCTAGGTCGACTCAGCCTCAAACGAGTAACTGGTGTGGCGTATTAACATCGCCACTGGGGAGACAAAGGCGGCCGTGCGTGGTGGTGAGGGAGGGAGAGTGGTGAGGGAGGGAGAGTGCTGAGGGAGGGACAGTGGTGAGGGAGGGAGAGTGGTGAGGGAGGGACTCAGCCGCAAAACGAGTAACTGGTGTTGCGTATTAACATCGCCACTGGGGAGACAAAGGCGGCCGGCCGTGGTGGATACAAGTCCGGGCGAAGCCGGGTAGTACAGCTAGTATAAATGTATAACTGTCGTTAAACCTGCCACCACCCGACACAGCCAACTAGTAAGGGTTGTCATGTAAACAGAACATGCCAATTCGTCACTAGTACAGCGCTAACCGGTGTGTTGGAGAGCCATCTAGTTGTAAGCTAGTTAATTACTGGCGAAACGTCGTACTCAGATTGTAAATGTTGTGGCGTGGCTCTCCAACACAGCGGTTAGTGCTGTACTAGTACACTACACAATATATACTACACTACACTATACACTACACTATACATATACACTACACTATATACTAGTGCTGTACAAGTACACTACACTATACTACACTATACACTACACAACTATACACTATACCACTACACTACTATACACTACACTACACTACACACTAGTGCTGTACTAGTGACGAATTGGCCACGTTCTGTTTACGTGACAACCCTTACTAGTTGGCTGTGTCGGGTGGTGGCAGGTTTAACGACACAATATTTACGCGATCTAACCCAAAATAAAAACTTGTATTGTGGATGAGATACTTTTTAACAGTGTAAAGAACAAAAGCTTATTTAAAACGGAGCGCCCTACAGCGTTAAATGTTGGAGACCGTGAGCGTAATAGTGTGATTAGGGAAGATGAGCCGCGACCTATGGCCCTAGGTGCGACCGTGCGAGACGAATCAAATATTGGGGCTCCACCTGACCGAATGCCGTACCCCCTGAGGTGATGTCGTTACTACGCCACTGAGTGTTACATTTCGTTGTGAGGATTGTTCTTCACTTTACAGGTGAGCTGAAACGATAACAATTGGCGCGTTGTGCTCACGTGAAAATTGTTTCGCTGGATCGGGTGGTGGAGGGCTCCTAACCCCGCACCTCCGGTTAGCACGGTACATACGGTGCGAAATAAGTTCAACATTCACTCAATCGCATAGATTTGCTCAGATCATCAAGTGGTGTGACCCAACAATCAACCGAGTTATTCACTGCAAAACCTACGTGCTAAGTGAACCGTCTTCGTTATGTAACAGTGTAGCACAAATACGTGAATAAGTGTGTTGGTAATGAGTAATGAAGGCTACAACATCCCTCAAAGCGGCGGTGTTTGTGACGCCGCGTGAGGCCAGCGTGGTCGCCTCCACACGGCGCGTGTGGTGCTAGCGGAGACAATGCAGTGCCCGTCTGTACATTCGGCATATATATGTGTGTGTCGTGATACGCTGGTGGTTATTATGTCGGCATCTGTTCGCTGCTCAAAGGCGAATAATTTAAGCCGCGACCTTAAGCGATTCGCGTCACGATGATGCTCGTGAGCGGGCACCGTGAGCGAGCCGAGCGCACATTGTCAATGAACGGTGACGTCACTGCTCACGAGCGATTATTTCTTTCGCCGTTTCTCTCCACCGCAGCACTCATCCCCCGCACCACTCACCCGGCTCCCTCTCCCCTCGCCGAGGGAGAGCCACAGCGATCGCCGTCCCGCCGCCCGCGCCGCTCGCTCTCCACGCCTTGTATCGTTCTATTGATAAGAATTAGGCATCATCGACATTATCAAAAACATCACCATCATTACCATCGTGTGTCCCTGACGCTTCGGGGAGAGGCGTGGGGGCCGGAGCGACCGTCATGTGCAAGCGGCTCGGGCCGTGAGCGCGCTGCTGCTGCTGCTGGTGGTGCCGGGATGGGGACAGGCAGGAACACACGGCTCTTCCTGCCCTACATTCTGCTGCTGCTGATGTCTCCACGCGGCCAGCAAGCACTGCTGGGTTCTGACTCTGGACACGGTCAGTGCTGCTGGCTGTGGTGTTTTTTTATGATGGGGGGTAATCGCTCCTCACCCAATGCCTCTTCACCCTAACCTCGACTCATCAGCACCGCAAGTCGAGTCAAAGCGTTGGCGGTCTCTGCCATGACGAGCATCTGCTGCTACAGAATTGGGTTGATCGGGTCTGTATGCCGCGCGTATTAGTGAGCCGTTTGTATTGACTGTACATGCATTAGTTATAGCGGCTGTGTGTGTGTACGGAGCGTTGTGTTTCATCAGCTGTGCGTTCTTTGCATCAGCTGTTTGCGTAGCGCACGGTGTGTGTGTGNTTTATCAAGTTTTTGTGCGTGGTATCTCAGCGGGGTTAAATCAGCCGTGTGCGTGTTTGGCAACTCCGCAGTGAGGAGGTGGCTATCAAGGCTCATTAAAAAAANCACCGATATTTAATCGAGGGCACGATTATTACACGCGTGCAGTGAGGATGAGAGGCGGGCCCTAATTGACAAAAACCACACGGGAAGGCCAGATGTGCTCCCTCGCCCAAGACATGTGAAGTACGTGAAGCATTGACGCCGAGGTGGAGGCACACGGATATTTATTCAACACAGCTCGTATGTGACATACAGCACTGGAGGGGGTATCGGCCCCTCACCGACTAGCTAAGGATACACTTCCTGGCTAAGTCCTAGCCTACCTCACAGTCCTCCACTACTGGGCTAGGGGAGGCTACTTGGCCCGACACTGGTAAGTCGGGCCGGTACCCGGAGTCCCAGACCAGCTCTTAGAAGAGCACCGGCTCTGGCTTTCGGGACCACGCCGCTGGCTCGGTCCTGTTCGGCCCTGACAAGGACATCGAACGAGGGAGTCCAGGGCTCTATCTAAGACGTCTTCAGTCTTCTTAGTTAACTATAACATAACTCCTCCGAGCCCATATAACGTCCCCTTTTATACCCAACCCTCCTTGAGGGGTGGGGCCCCGGGGGATCATAACGCCAAACCAGCCCCCCCCAGGGTGTCTGGCTCGGACGTCGCAGAGGGCATCTCCCTGTGCACACACGTAGCCCCGCCCACTGTGTTTCTTTCCCATAGACTGCCATCATAACGGCCCTCTCTCTAACATCCCTACATCACTCCCCCTGCATAGCTCGCAGCCGTCCCGGCTGCCAACATACAGAATGACAATAAAACGAATTTTTACCGTAACCGCGCGTGTGCCTCACTAATTTTCAACAATAACAAGAACGGTAACAAGAACACAAAAAAANTGCAACAGCAAGAAGAGAAAACAACCCGACGCACCCCCCTTGAATAAATACGAATTCCGTAAGAACAAGCTATATACAATTTGCAGCGAAGCCACCATACACACAACAGCAGGTGAGCACAACGTATGTAAATTCAATGGGCAGGGAACACACCCCCCACACAACACACAATGAACACAACATATATACACATCTTGCGGTTTCACAACAGTCTGCGCATTTTTGCGCGTGTCTCGCGGCGGGCCCCTCACACGGGGAAACCCCGGGTGGCGGACCGTCAGGTGGTAATCGTCCGTCCCGGAGTGAGACCTCCTCTGATGCCGCGTGACTGTTGGTATCCCCAGAAGGGGTGGTCGGGCGTGAGCCCGTCAGTCTCGATGCACCTGGAGGTGGCACGGCCGGCAAGGCATTAGGTGAGCGCGGTGGAGACGGACCTAGTGAGTCGGTCGACCCCCACACGTCTGGCCACGCACGTGTGAAGTGGTTTGTGTACCGCGACGAAGGGTTTCAACCGAGAGGGTGCACGAACCATCGCCGCTTCCCCCATCGAATGCGCACGCACTGTGGTCGCAAGACCTCGACCACTTCCACAGGGCCCCGCCACGGCCGCGCCAGCTTAGGGGAGGTAGCCAGGGTACTTGGGGACAGTGCAACCATGCCCTGTCCCCGGTTTCCACTGTATTACATGCGCCCGACCCAGCCTGAGGCGCTCGTTCGCCTTTTGACGGAGGTCCGAGTTCAACCTCGCAGCATCCCGCGCCTCTGTTAATTTAGCCAGATTAAATTTGACGTGGTCAGCCAATTTAGTTTTTCCTTGCGGGTCGGGGATCTGCAGCTGGGCGCGAACAGGCGGGTCGGGTTCGCGACCGTACATAAGGTAAAAGGGGAAAATCCCGTAGCTGCATGGGGTGCCATCCGGTATGCCGCCAAGACCCCCTGAATATGCAGGTCCCAATCAGTCTGTGAATCTGAGACCTGCTGTGCCATCATTGACGAAATGGTGCGATGCAGGCGCTCAACCATTCCGTCAGTCTGTGGGTGATACGGGGAGGTCCGAATTTTCTTTGTGCCTAAGAGGTCACAGACTTGTTTAAGTAATTTGCTGGAAAAATTTTTACCCTGGTCGGTCAGCAGCCGTTCCGGAGCACCTTTGTCCAGGACGTATCCCTGAACAAAGGCGTCCACGATGGCTGCTGCCGACTGGTTGGCAAGGGGCCAGGCCATGGGCCAGCGCGTAAAATACTCGACCCCTGTCAGCAAATACCTATTGCCCCTGGGGGTGGCGGGAAATGGGCCCAAGATGTCCAGCGCGACAAGCTCATTTATTCTGGACACCTTGATTGATTGTAAAGGCGGGTTAGACTCCCGTGCCGGCGGTTTCCGTTGCGCACACCGCGGGCATGAACTCAAAAGATCCCCAACATCCTTTGTCATACCAGGCCAAAAAAAATCTAGTTGTATCAGTGCAAGGGTCTTTAGAGTCCCCAGATGTAACAGGCGCTCATGCGCGGCCCACACCACTTTGCCTCGCAACTCAGAAGGGACGACCAGCCGATGTCACTGTGATTTGCCGTCCCAATGCATGAGCAGACCCTGTACCATTTCCCATGCACCCGAATCACCTTTCACCCGCCCAGCACCCCCGACGCGACGACGCCACCCGAGGAGGGAGGTATCCTCCATTTGTAGGCGCCCCCACTCAGTGACGGGCAACCCCAACAGGGAATCCCTTCCCTGTTGTTCGATCGAATTATCAGGCAGTGGTTCGTCGTCGTCGGTGGCTGCCAGGATCGGAACCGATGCGTCCCCTGAAGGTCTGCAACGTCCCGACCCAGGAGGCATGCACATTCCGAGGTGGTTGGCATGCGTGACAGAGCGTCCGCGTTGGTATGGCGAACGCCCTTACGGTAGGTGGTCTCAAAATCAAAATCCTGGAGAACCTCCAACCATCGAGACAACTGTCCCGATGGTTGTTGAACTCGCAGGGCATACTGTAGTGCCGCATGATCTGTGCGGACGGTGAAATGCCGACCGTACAGATATGGGCGATACTGTTGGATGAAAAAAAACAATTGCCAACAGTTCTCTACGGGTGACACAATATCTCTGCTCCGCAGGAGACAACACCCGACTACCGTACGCGACCACCCGTTCAACGCCATCAACCACCTGGGAAAGCACACCCCCGATACCCGTGTTGCTCGCATCGGTGTCGAGCAAAAAGGGCTTCGAAAAATCAGGGTAAATCAAGGGAGGGGCTTTTACCAGGGCGTCCCGAAGGGAGCGGAACGCAGCCTCCTCCTCTTGACCCCAGTGGAACCAAACCCCTTTAGATGTTAAAGCGTGCAGGGGTTTAGCAATTGTTGCAAAATCAGCAACAAACCGTCGATAATACGACGCGAACCCAATGAAACTCCTGACCTCTCCCACCGAGGTGGGAGTCGGCCAGGAGCTGACACACTGCGTTTTGGCGGGATCGGTAGCAATACCTGAACGTCCCACGATGTGCCCCAAATAACGCACCGAATCACGCAACAAATGGCATTTTTGGGGCTTGAATTTCAAATTAGCAGCCCGCATCTTTAGGAAAACCGCCCGCAACCTCTGGAGATGTTCATCAAAAGTTTTACCAAAGACGATAACGTCATCCAAATAAATGAGGCACGACTCCCATTGCAGTCCAGCCAAAACCAATTCCATTAAACGCTGGAAAGTTGCCGGCGCTGAGTGTAAGCCCATCGGCAACCGGTTGAATTGAAACAAGCCGTGCGGTGTACGAAAAGCAGTTTTAGGCTTTGACTCATCATCCAGAGGAAGCTGCCAGAATCCCGAAAGTAAATCGAGTGTGGAAAAGAATCGCGCTCCCGCCAAGGCGTCAAGCGATTCATCCATCCGAGGGAGTGGGTATGCGTCGGCAACCGAAATTTTATTAAGACGCCGGAAGTCAACGCAAAACCGCAACGAACCGTCCTGCTTTTTAACCAGGACGATCGGCGCTCCCCAAGGGCTGGTGGAAGGAGAAATGATGTCTGCGGCCAACATGTCATCAACAGCCGATTTGACATGGTCCTTTTCGGCGGGACTCAACCGAAACGGATTTTGGCGAATTGGCGCGCTGTCACCCGTGTCAATATGGTGACGCAGCAAGTGAGTACAACCCAAATCATATTTATTTCGACTAAAAACGTCGGAAAATTCTCGCAGTAGTGTTTTAAGTTGTTGACGCTCTGAATCGGACAGGTCCGTCGATCCCGCACAAAGCGCCTCGAGCCACCCTTCATCGCTGTCCGAATGCGGTCGCGACGCAGGGACCGTGTTGACGCGATTTACGGCGGGTTCCTCACACGGCACCGGCGTTGCGTGAGCAAGCACGGTCCCCTGTGGGACCACCACCGTCCGCGAGCCCACATTTAGGACCGCGATGAAGGGTTCACCATCCCCTCTCACTATGGTCTGGGCCGGAAGTAAGTCAGGTCCACTAACCCCGGCCCTAGACGGTCCCAACAGTACCCCTTGTGCCCCAGCACCCTTAACGAGGGGCCGCCGAAGTTTCAAGGGTACCAACATTTGCGTCCCCGGAGGGACGCGTACCGTTCTCTCCACGAACGCCGGCACCGTCGCGAACGCCGTCCGAGTCGCAACCGGTGATGGCAGAAACGCCATGCGTCTGCCCGACGGAAGCTCTATGCAACCCTGGTCGATCAAAATTACAATCGGCATTTTGGCCAGGAAGTCCGTCCCAGCAGGCACGGAACCGCCAGCGAGGAAGAAACAAAAATCGGCCCAGACAATTTTATTTCCCCGATACAAATTTGGGCACGAATTTGTCCGATGATGCCAAGTGAGCCCCCGTTAGCCGCATAGAATGGTATGTTAACCGGCATCAAGGGACGACTCCGGACAGGGAGAATATTATAAATTAATTCCGAAATAATAGTCGCCGATGCTCCCGTATCGACCAGGATGCGCACTTCAACCCCGTCGATATACCCCACAACGGCCGACGACCCCGACGATGCGGCAACCACACGATCGGCCAGCACGGACCACTGGCCGGGTTCGATATGAGTACCCGAGTGGTACGTGATGGTGCGATGGTGCGCGATATCGGCCCCCTCTCGTTGCGGTGTTTGAGTGCGTGACGGGCGTGTGCGTGGGCCAAACATGTGGGGTGCCGCGACTCGCCGGTTTGATGGTGGAGCTTGTGATGAGGCCCGTCGTCCCGTGAGGTGTCGTCCCGCGCTGACGAGGAGAGCGGCACCCCGAGGCGACTTGGCCCCGGACGCCGCAGTTAAAACACCGTGGGAGCGGCGTCGGAGGTGACGAATGGTCGGAACGGCCCGACCCGTCCTGGCCCGGCCGTGCACTCGTCGCCTGTTGCCGTCGGTGGTCGACGGCGTAGAGTTCCTCCGTCGGAAGGGTGGCTGCAGCCACCGCACGCCCCGCCGATGCCCTGCTGGCTTTCCGCCGGAGCGACAGGAGGTTTGCGTGGAGGAGCCGCGCCGCCTGGAGCGATGTCATTTCCGCGTCCTCCTGTGCGACGACAGCGATGTCAAGGTCGTCAGCCAGGAGGAGTATTTTCTCCGTCACCATAGCGTCGATGCCGTCGTCATCCATACGGGGGAAGGCCGACTTGGCCATCGCCAGGAGGCTCGTTCGGTACGCCAGGGGTGACTCCTTTTCACCCCGCTTGCGGTCGTAGAACTCCTGTCTGCATTCCGCCGATGGTCCGTAGACCCCTCCCAGCAGCTGCAGCGCCATCGTAACGTCGCCCGCCTCTCTTTAGGTGCCGATGTGAGGGCTGCGAGCGCGTCGCTGTCGAGGAGCGCCGGCAGCGCGCAGAGAGCCTCCTCGTCTGTCCACCTCGCCATCTCTTGATGGGCGAGGAATCGCCTGCGGAACCCGGCCCAGTCCCCCTCCGCGCCGACGAACTCTTTCAGCGGGGCAGCCTCTGATGGAGTGCAGCGGTCGTTGTTGATTCCCGCGGGCGGATGTCACCTCCACTCGGCTGTGCGTCGGTACGAGCGGCCGATGGGATCGCCTGTCGCGGTGGTGATGACGTCGTGGCTTCAGCGACGGCGATGCCGGAGTGGATGTGTAGGCTGGCCACGCCCCGAACAGCTGCAGCGTCGAAGGCGGGAGATTCAAACTCGGGCTGCTCCGAAATGGCGGGAAGGCGCCCTGGTCGTTGGGCCGCCTCGCCCCGTGCTGAATCACCGGCCCCAGCCGCGTGATGGACTCCAGCGTGGCGGCAGCGGCATATAACAGCTCCGCCAGCCTCCCGTGAGCCAGCCGCAACGCGTCTGACTGTGATCCTTCTTCACTCAGATTCCCGGTAAGGAGACATCAGGCCCCGGCTGCACTGTGGCTTGTGTAGCCGTCCCGGGCGTTTCGATCTCGGCAGTATCTTCTTCTTGCGGTACTTTGGCCCGCGCTGTCTTCCGCGTGTCCATGTTCGAGTTTTACTTCTGACACCAGTTGAAGTACCGGTGAAGACACTTGACGCCGAGGTGGAGGCACACGGATATTTATTCAACACAGCTCGTATGTGACATACAGCACTGGAGGGGTATCGGCCCCTCACCCGACTAGCTAAGGATACACTTCCTGGCTAAGTCCTAGCCTACCTCACAGTCCTCCACTACTGGGCTAGGGAGGCTACTTGGCCCGACACTGGTAAGTCGGGCCGGTACCCGGAGTCCCAGACCAGCTCTTAGAAGAGCACCGGCTCTGGCTTTCGGGACCACGCCGCTGGCTCGGTCCTGTTCGGCCCTGACAAGGACATCGAACGAGGGAGTCCAGGGCTCTATCTAAGACGTCTTCAGTCTTCTTAGTTAACTATAACATAACTCCTCCGAGCCCATATAACGTCCCCTTTTATACCCAACCCTCCTTGAGGGGTGGGGCCCCGGGGATCATAACGCCAAACCAGCCCCCCCCAGGGTGTCTGGCTCGGACGTCGCAGAGGGCATCTCCCTGTGCACACACGTAGCCCCGCCCACTGTGTTTCTTTCCCATAGACTGCCATACATAACGGCCCTCTCTCTAACATCCCTACACATGCACACGCACGAGCAGCATTGCGGCGAGCTAACTAATTATGCTAATTGGCATTAACCATTAAGTGCAGCAGTAAAAACACTGTGCTTGGTTTGTGCTTGGCCCAGTCATCAGCACCGCGTACGTCTCTCCCGAGATTAACGTGAAGGCCATTGCATTGTCCTTTATAGAAGTTCATAATTTAAAAGGTTTATATTTGAACATGTATTGTAGACAAACCAAACGATATGTAAGCAGCAGTGTCAAGTGAGCCCGTTATTAAACCCGGTATTTTAAAAATCTCAGACTAAAGTCGGCCTGTATACTTTGCTCTGTCAAAGTCAAACTATCCCTCGTCTCTCACTTGGCGTTACTATCGCAACAGTGACAATTCCACAGTTCCCTGGCCGGGCCATGTTCACCATCGAAACAACATCCGTTCATTTGCCACAATGTTATAGCAACTCATTGTTATCAGCTCCGGAAAGACGATAGGGCCAGCCACGGTGACATCTGGTCGGATGTGTTCATGGTCTTGGTTATGGTTGAAAATTTGCCCCAGTGGGCCCTCTCTAGTGCTTGCAAATTAGTATCCGCTCTTGCTGTGTGTTTATTACTTGGTTTAAACGGTAGTGGGCTATGCCTGCCTGAATGTTGGCTTCACCATCACACTGCAATGGAGGGGAATTACTCTGTTAACGAATTTCTCAGTGTTTTAGTCAAGGGCTTCCTGTAATGTTTAACTTGCACTGACCTGCCCATTGTGTCAATCAGCCTCCACAAAATAATTTTGGCAACCAAATTGACAATGTTTTTCAATGTTTGTGTTTGCATAGACCGCTCTCTCTGCAGCCCTCATGCATACTCGAGTTCATGACTCAGTCACCGTGGTCTTACATTTAAGTTCAGTCGGCCACCGCAACAGCCTCAAAGCGCATGGACTCGACCGGGGACAGATCGTCACACGGGCACTATTCGACAACAACGCGCCGGCTGCTGCTGCTGCTCTGGACAAGGGTAACGCTGTGGGGTGATTATTTGGCACTCAGCAGAGGGGGCGGTTCTGTACCCTTCTCTCTGGCCACCCACAGCCGCCCGTGCGTGTTTGCCGTCTCCAAGACTACCACCCTGCATTTGCATTACCAACTTAATCACATTAGTCGGCTAAGTGCACCGTCCTTGAAGGCGTTGGTTCACGGCCGCGACAGCGTTGCTCTGATGTGTCTCAAGTTGTTTGCACTGTATAACGCCCTGTGGTGCCAATATGGGCCATGGGCCCTCAGGGTATGAAAATGGGGCGTCCCCTGTCCTATCCCCCCCCCCNACNATCTTCGAGCCGGCGCTGGGCCCNGGTGCATTGCACTGCCTGCAACTCGACAGGCACGCCACTGCACTGTGTGATGGTTGCATATGTGGCGATGTCGCTGTCCTGCTACGTTCAGTGGTGCATAAAAACAAGATAACAAATACTCTCTGGTTCTTTCGGTAAAGTCACGTAGATAGAATAAAAAGTAATAAAAGAACACGACGTTTCGGTCGCAACACAAGCGTCCGTCATCAGGTGAGTTCAAATCAAGATGGAAGAATAACAAACAAAAACCTCAACACATTCATCGATACCACTGTGGCCTAAAAGGAAACGTTTATAACAGGTGAGGACTATAAAGTCAATAATTAGAGATGCTGGAGAGATCGCAGATCATAGCTGGAGACTGAACTTTACTCCACGGGCCCTGGTAAGAATCACATAAAAAAACATTTCCTGATGTAAATGGTTTTCACGCAGTCGTATGAATAGTGGCATATACATGGTGGTAGTGCTCCAGCGATGGTGAGATTAAGGCGTGATCGTATTCAGCATTGAGTGTCTTACGCTTACAGTGCGAGTATAATTGCGAGTGTGTGAAAATGTATCATTTTTGATGCATGCGAAATTCAAGTTTCTCCTTCGAGCTCAAATAAGGAATCCGTCAAAACTAAAAAGTATAAACGAGACGACAAGAGAAAGCCAGGTTGGCTTTACAAGCAATAGGGACGAGACAACATAATAAAACAAATTAATCTTGAAATCTAAGTCACCCACAATTTTTACAGTTAATATAATAGTGAGATATTTAGTTACATCGAATAATCAATTTAAAAATCTATAATCACAATACCGATACACTTTCAAATAGTGTGTGAGAATAGATTATTTGAGATTAATGAAAATTACATTTAAATGCTCAAGTTACGATTCAGCTCATGATCACATAGAACTGTAGTGCAAGAAACACTACAAACGAGAGAGTAAAAANAATAGATTGTTGAATGGCATCATAGTGACCTTGAATAGTTTAAATTCATTGGTTCTCAGCGTGAGTGAATCGTTAATATTCAAACTTGCAAGGCTCGCCATGTAGTCCATGAGCCAGAGCAGACATTGGTCTCATCGAAGGTGGCAAAACTACCGTAACTATTTTTTTATATGACTGAGAGTGAATTAATTGATAATTATTTGATAATTCACTCATTTATGCAAAATTCAGTTATTGGCCACAATCAGAACTCAGAGCTACTCAAGTTCGGCCTCTTCAGGCCTCACGGGATTTGCACTTTCAGCACCACCGGCTAACGGACACCGACCAATAACGGTGCTGCCATGACAGCAGCAGCAGGTGGGGCGAACCTTCTGCTCCCAGCTACGCTCTTCTGGCCTCCGTGACTTCATAGCTCTGTTAGTATTCATTGTGACATTTTAATTTGACAAAAATTTGGTTCCTGAAATAGAAAAAGTCAACTTTTCGTGTGAACCAAGTACTGTATTCCAAACGGGGAAGACTTATTATGCAGATGGCCTTGTTAGTGTCATGCTAGATGGACAGATTGTTTTATTGTAGCCTTGAGAGCTGATTGACAACGTCTATTCATTTTCATACATTTTGTGTTCCTCAGAGGTCTAAAATCGATCAGGCCGTGTTAATCTCTCCATGATGTTATGATTGTCATCTTGGTTGTTATGAAATGTTTTCACATACATGTAAACGGAATGCCACATTTTCGAATTCTACCTAAAGAAAATGCAGTGCTTGCCCCATTGGTGGAACCGCATTTGTCACTTTTCGCTAATTTTTTAAGGATGGAAGCTTCACACAGATGCACAGAAATACATGCTATACCCTTGCACAGTCTTTTTAAATAGCTCAGTGCCTAGCTACAAGCCTTCTGCCATTCCACAGTCGGCCTGGTCACCTTTTTACCATTATTAATTAAATCGCGCATCAGATCTTTGCATGCATCCTGATAAATTGTTAAACACGGAACATTCACCAGGGTGGGTTGCAAGAACGATCAATGGTGCGAGGCTGGTGTAATGAGATTGTAACCAATGCCGTAACGTGCTGATTAGAAAAGGGAAAGAGGCTTTTTCCTTTCTCATTCGTGTTTTTGTTATTTCAGTTTTTATTTGGTATCATTCATGGGAAAGTTCAAAAGTGTTAAAGTGGCGTTGGCGTCATGCTGGGTTGGAGTAAACAACTTGGGAAAATAAGTAGTTTATATAGTTTTATCTAAACAATATTCATCAAAATATCCTAAACAATATCTTTAAAAATATAATTATAATAATGAAATATTTTTCCTCTCTGCGAAGTTCCCTCTGCGCATGTCTCCATATTTGTAGGGCATCGTGACATGCAATGTCATTGAGATGCTTCATTAATCCACACTGCATTGTCTTTGAGTACACCGACGACAGCACTAATCGCGCCGCTGCTCATTGTGAAAAGCAAGAATACATTTTCTCGAGCAGAGCGCGTATTTAAGTAGAGTCTCGGCAGTTATTAAATATAAGTGTGGGCACCCATAACAGGTCTCTCCACTTGCCCCAATTGGACGTGCCGTTCGTGCGTGGTGGCAATTTTCACACGAACAAAAAATCGGACAGAACATGGCTCCTTAATGAATAACCACGAACAAGGCCGAATGGAAGTGCTCCAAGTGCTGTTAGCGAGCACCTATGAAGGCCGGCACAGCACGCGAGATGGACGGTGGCCAGCACCACTCCGCCCATATTTGTCTCTTTAGTGGCGATGTTCACACACTGCACCAGGTGCTTATTTGAGGCTGAGTGGACCTAGGGAGGTCCAGGACCGATCCAGATAATCGCCACTGGTATCGACCGTGAGTGGGAATCCAACCCAGGTCGCCGGGTTCATCGCGCAGCCTGCTACCCGCTACGCCACCAATTTCCACAATCACGCACACACATAGACACACGCACACACTGTGTCTCTAAATTAACATCGACCGCCTTCGTCCAAAGCTGCTAAGGCTGGATGATGCCGGGATCAACGCGCCAGAGTGTGCTGCCGTGTGCGCAGTTGTTGCAAACCCGCGTCACCGGCTCCAGCGGGATGATGAATGCCCGCGATTAGGAGGCAGAGACGCTCTCTGGTAATTGCTGAAGAATAAAGCAGCAGCGGCCTGTGGCCAAATCACTCGGAATGCACCCGATACCATCCGATCTCGGAAGCGGAGCAGGTATTGAACCAGAACAGCGCTTGGATGGGCGATCGTGCACGCGCAGGTGTCACGGGTAATTGCGGGCTGGCGCTGTGTCGTCGGCAAGCGAGTGCAGTGCAGCAAAAGTCATCGTTGTTCTCTACTTCTACACTTTCACGTCGACGCTCGCCGCTTCACAACCCCACACTGATCGGTTATTTGACCGTACCTCACTGCGAAGTGCGGTCAACGAAACCCCCGTGGTCCGTACGGCATGCGGGGAAGGCTCTCATCCAGCAGTGGATTGACAGGAGGGCTGTGGATGTGCGCTGGTGCAGGCGCAGGCCACGGGAAACCTCCCTCCAGCGTCCCCGTCAACCCTGCCCACGTGCTACTCGACCTTAGTCCGCGTCATGAAAGAGGTCACGGTAGTTTTAGACTTCGCGTGACGTCAATTACAATCGCGTGAACGCTCACTTACACGAGCATTGATACCCGGTGTCATTTGTAAGCGAATCAAAGGTGAAAGAGACTAAAGTGTCTCTCAGCTCGAGTGTCCTCCGAGCCCACGCTCGGTTTCTGTTCACAGTGGTGGGTGGACGTTTCGCATCGCTAAATATAAAAAAAATCCACATTTTTTTNTATCCTGTAAATTAATCCACGTCAATAGAAATCGTGGGCACCACCACCCTTACTGAAATAACTTGGCAGGATCCTCCTGAGAAACGGTCATGAGACTCGTTGAGGCTTTTCTGGAAAAACAAGAAGAGTAGTAATATTAAGAACCAGATAAAGCAGTAATAATAATATGATGGGAGCGAGTATTTCCACGGGACATGCGATGGTGACTTGGGAGTGAGATCAATGAGATAGTTGAAGATGTAAGCTACAAGAAAAGGAACCAGGGAATGAAGTCGGTGCAATCGAAACCGCACTCGGAACATGAGTATCGAGCAATACAAAATCGCAATCTATTAAAATATATATAAATAAAAATGAAATACGAAAAGGCAACAAACCCGCACATCACGGCCTGGAGAGGTCTTCATCCAACAATGAATCGACAAATGTGTGCGTGTCCTAATTCTGTTCCATTTAACTGCCCTGTATTGGACTGATTGCTGAGCCCTCGGCTGCAGACGAGTCAAATGTGGCATTCCATTGACCCGGGTTGCAGCAGGTTAATGCGTTGCTGCATTCACCAGGGGTGTAATCCACCAATGGATAATCAGATTAGGAAAAATTACGTCATATATTTGTCCAGGAAAGCCTCGCCGAGTATCGAGACTTTGTCAGGAATATTCTGCATCGTGATGCTTGGACAACCAAATATGGAGCGATTGCTCCTTGTGAGAGGAAAACAAGACTGTCCGGAGAAGGCCCACTAGTATTAGAGGGTACAAATTTAAGTTCTGCTCCATTGGATTGAAAAAAATAATTTATGTACTGCTTATCTTCTGGCCACATCGCAGCCCAAGCCTACAACATCTTGTATTCCCAGGCAGCGTCTCGTGCGAGCAAGTGCTAACCAGGCGACATACGGTGAATTCAGGGTGATTTGGGTGGAGACGAATAAAANTTTTCGACGGTAGTTTGACTGACCGGAAAAACGGAGGATCTCTGTGAGTAGCTGTCTGTCTGGGGCGCACGAGCGCGTGTGTGCGTCGCATCACAACATATTCCACCAACACACTTCTATTCTGGGCCGTGCACATCAATGACAATTGATATCCGCAGGGCCGTCCTATTGCAGCTAATCTGCCCGTGAATCTCCATGAGAGCGAATGGCAAAACTGCCACGGCTGTATCGGCAGAAATCACCAGAGCCTTGTACCGTGCCACCCCAAATTAATAGGTACAAGCGCTGGCGACACAGACCGTGCACGTGCCCCGGGTTCACAGATGTTAATTCCCCTCCGGTTGAGGAAACCATTGGTTGGGGAGACCTCGGAACAGGGAATGCTTTTGGGTCCTTCAAATAGGGCTGTCGGGGTCTCGATTTGTCGGTGGCTCACACTTTGGTTCGGGCTGACAAGGACCCGTTCGTGATGGTTTTAAACGCTGGTTCGCGGCCGGCCGTTATTCAGCAGGGCACTGTGCTAGCTCACGCGGCACGGGTCCCTGCGGAAGAGCGCCTGGTTGCGCATGTTGATCCAAACCCGATGCAGGACAATCCATCGAGGGAGGATCTTGAATGGGTCGATTCGCTGTGCGCAGACTCGAACGATTTGTCAACAGTACAGTTGGGTGCGCTGCGTGCGTTGCTGTTGGAATTTTCTGATGTGTTCAGTAAGCATAAATATGACATTGGGTGCACGGACCTGTTGCGCCACCATATTGAAACAGGCGATGCGGCACCGGTCAGGCTAAATCCCTTCCGGCTGAGTCCTGTTGAGAAGGAACACGTTCAGTCGGCCGTCAACGATATGCTGGCGGCAGACATTATTTCGCCTTCTTCCAGTCCTTGGGGAGCACCTATTGTGCTGGTTAAAAAGCAAGACGGGTCCTTGCGATTTGCGTAGATTTCCGTCGCCTGAATAAAATATCCGTGGCTGACGCGTATCCGCTCCCCAGGATGGACGAGTCCCTCGATGCATTGTCGGGTACGCGATATTTTTCAACTCTTGATTTATTATCGGGATTCTGGCAGCTGCCACTCGACGCCGAGTCTAGACCTAAGACAGCATTTCGGACTCCAGGGGGCCTGTTCCAGTTTAACCGGTTACCCATGGGACTTCACTCCGCTCCCGCGACGCTTCAGCGCCTTATGGAGTTGGTTTTGTCGGGCTTGCAATGGGATACTTGCTTGATTTACCTAGACGATGTCATTGTTTTCAGTAAAACGTTTGAGGAACACCTCCAGCGGTTGAGAGGGGTATTCTTGCAGATGCGATCGGCTAAATTAAAGTTTAAACCGGCCAAATGCCACCTTCTTCGTAAGTCCGTGAGATACTTGGGCCACATTGTCGATTCTTCGGGGATCTCTACCGATCCCGCGAAGACAAACTGTGTCAGTTCATGGCCAACGCCCACATCAGTTTCGGACGTGCGCAGTTTCATCGGTTTTGCTTCTTACTACCGCCGATTCGTTGAGCACTTCACCACCATTGCAAAACCCTTGCACGCTCTAACGGCAAAAGGAGTCAAGTCCCGATGGGGACCGGAGGAGGAGGCCGCATTCTGCTCCCTCCGGGACACCTTGGGGGTGCCCCGCCTTGCGTTATCCTGACTTTACAAGTCCCTTCTTGCTAGACACGGATGCTAGCAACACGGGCATTGGGGGGCTCTCACAGGTCGTTGGGGAGTCGAAAGGGTGGTCGCCTATGGTAGCAGGGTTTTGTCGCCGGCGGAGCAGCGCTACTGCGTCACCCGTCGCGAGTTGCTGGCTATTTTTTTTTTGTACAGCAATTTAGACCGTATCTCTATGGCCGTCACTTTACGGTCCGGACGGACCACGCGGCGCTTCAGTATTCATTGAGGGTCGCCCAACCCTCGGGCCAATTGTCACGGTGGTTGGAAGTCCTCCAGGACTATCAGTTCACGACCACATACCGTAAGGGGTTGCGCCACACTAACGCCGATGCCCTGTCGCGATTGTCGCCTTGTCACAAATGTGCGTGCTTAATGGGATCGGCGCACTGTAAACCGCCAGCTGCGGAAAGTAGGGGGCGTTGGCCGTGACCGCGGATGCACCGATCGGTGATGTTCCCGCTACCCTGAGGGAGAGGACTCGCTGCTCTCACTGTCGCTGATTGAGTGGGGCCGTCTCCAAATGGCTGACAGCTCCCTGCTAGCGTTGCGTCGCAGGGCGGGGGTCCCGAGGAGGGCCGGGAGCGAACTGGCTCCTGGGTACTCAAGCAGGGCCTGTTGATGAGATGGGACAATTGTCCCGGCGGCACGCACTCGTGGTGCCTTCCGCTGTGCGGGGGAAAGTTGGCCTGGCCGCACATGAACGCCTCTTGCATTTGGGAGTAAACAAAACGCTTGCTCTGCTTCAGCGTGACTATTATTGGCGGGATGGGGAGTGATGTGGTGAATATTCTAAAGGGTGTGTTGAGTGCGCCAGACGAAAACCGCTGCCGTGGCGTCAAATCCACCGCTGCAATCTATTCAGGTCTCGCGCACTAACGAGCTCGTTGCGCTCGATATTTTGGGGCCTTTTCCAGTCACGCCTAGGGGAAATAAGTACCTGTTGGTTGGTGTCGAATACTTTACCCGGTGGCCTATGGCGTGGCCACTCGCCAACCAGTCGGGGCGGCTGTGACGGACGCCTTTGTCCAGGGCTACGTGCTGGATAAGGGGGCTCCCGAACGCTTGCTGACCGACCAAGGGAAAATTTTTTCAAGTAAATTGCTGCAAGAGGTGTGCGACCTATTGGGTACTAAGAAGGTGCGTACCTCCCGTACCACCCACAGACAGACGGGATGGTGGAGCGACTCCACAGCAGGTGTGTGAGGCACATGTTGACTGGGACCTGCAGGTCCCGGGGTCCTCGCCGCGTATAGAATGGCCCCCCATGCAGCAACGGGATTTTCCCCATTCTATCTAATGTATGGTCGGGAAGCCGACCCGACCATGGAAACGCAGCTGGGACTGTCCGCCACGAACGAATTCGAAATTGGCTGAACATATTAAATTTAACATTCATAAGCTGACCGAGGCACGGAAGCCGCACGGCTTACTTCGCGGGCTCGCCAAATTGCCATCGAGCGTTTGCGTGCACGGAAGGTGTCCGTGCACAACTGGAAACCAGGCGATAGGGCCTGGCTGCACTGCCCTCAGGCACCTTTGGCTACGTCCCTAAATTGTTGAAGCCATGGCGGGGACCCGTGGAGGTCGTGCGGGTTGCACGCCCCCAGTGTGTTCAGATAAAATGGGGAAAGCGCCGTTGGTACGTCCACCCTCCCGACTGAAACCGTTCTCGCCTCCATATGGCCTCCCTTTGTGTCGTGAGGGCCGAGCATGTGACGTGACCGACGACCCAAGGGGGAAATGTCTCCGCCTGATCCTCACAGGTCTCCGCCTGATCCGCTCCCAGGTGTCTCGGAACTGACAGCTGCCGACCACCGGCGGCCGGATCCCCGCGGCGCGGCCGGTCCTTCCAGGCCCGATACGCGCCTTCCGGGGCTGCCGGAGCCACCAGACGGTCGTCAGCGTCCCGTCCCATACGATGGACCGGCCAGGCGGACTCGCGCTCAGTCGCGCAACTTTTCTTGACCAACCGAATGAGGGGCCGTTGCGGCCGGAGCGCCTCGTCACTGCGTTCCTCTTCCGCTCGACCGCTCCATCACCCGGTGGAGGAGCGAGCGGAGCGGGGGGGGGGGGTCGATAGTCACAGAGACACTGGACACGTTCTTTTTCTCGGACTTGCTTTTTTGTGTTGTTCGTCGGTTTGTACATAACTTGTTGTCTAGGTGTTGTGTGTTGTTGTTGGTTTTTTATTGTGTTGTTTGTCGGTTTGTACATACGTTGTTGTCTGGTGTTATGTCGTTGTGTTGTTGTTGTGTTACGGGGCACACTGGGGGTTGGGTTTTTGTTGTGTTACTATTGTTGTTGTTGTGTTGTTTAGCAGCCGGGCCGGCTGCGAGCTATGTGGGAGGGGGTGATGTAGTGGTGATACGCGCTGACAGTGGGGATCGTGGGGCAGCGCGTGGTGATTGGCTGTGTGCCGGTGACGCGCGCTGACGGTGAGGGATCACAGGGCAGCGCGGGNTCATGGGTTATGTGGTGGTGATTGGCTGTGTGTTGGTGACGCACGCTGACAGGGAGTGATCGTGTGGCAGCACGGGGCGATTGGTTGTGTAGTGGTAACACGCGCTGGGAAAACGGATCGTAGGAACAGCGCGCCGTGATTGGTCGACTAGTGGGTGCTCACATCGCGGTCCGCATGGACTCCGTCTCCTCGGGAGCGGAGGGCTATATAAGGCGGTGCGCGCGGGCGCTCGGGGAATTGGTGACCAGCGAAGACTGAAGACGGAGGAGGAAGAGATAGGGCCCTGCGGCACCTAGTCCCGCTGTCCTTGTAAGGGCCGGGGCTCTGTGTGACCCAGAGGCTTGACCCTGGGACCCGGGGCCGAACGTCCGTGTGAGGGCCGGCCCTCGGGACCCAGAGGTTGTGACCCACGCCCAAGCTGGGGTGGGCCAGTAGGCTCCACGGACGTTAGGGGCGGAGTGCAGTGTGAGCATGCAGTGTGAGCATGCAGCGTGAGCCATAGTAACTACACGTGTCAAGTGGAGTGTGTAGTGGAAAGGTAGTGACCACACGTGTCAAGTGAAGTGTGTGTAGTGTGAGGAATAGTGGTTGTAGTGACAAGTCAAGGTTTAATAAAAAGTGTGCTACCCGTCAAGAGGTTTCCTGGTCATTATACTTCATAGGTAATGGTGGTGGTGGTTGTAGTGGTAGTTGTAGTTAGGTAAGTGGTGGTTATAGTAGTTATAGTAGTTAGTGGTAGTATTATTAGTTAGGTAAGTGGTGTAGTTAGGTAAAGGTGGTGGTAGNGNTAGTTGTAGTAGGTAAGTNGTAGTTTGTAGTTAGGTAATTGTGGTTGTAGTGGTAGTTGTAGTTAGGTAATTGTAGTTGGTAGTTGTAGTTAGGTAAGTGGTAGTGGTTGTAGTAGTGGTAGTTAGTAATAGTGGTTGTAGTGGTAGTGGTTGTAGTTGGTANGGTTGTTTGTAAGTGGTGGTTGTGGTAGTAGTTGTGGTAGTTGTAGTTAGGTTGGTTGTAGTAGTTAGGTAAGTGGTTTAGTTAGTTGGTAGTTGTAATAGTGTTTGTAGTGGTAGTGGTTGTAGTTAGGTAAGTGGTGGTAGTGGTTGTAGTGGNAGTTAGGTAAGTGGTAGTGGNTGTAGTTAGGTAAGTGGTTGTGGTTGTAGTTAGGTAAATGTAGTGGTAGTTGTAGTTAGGTAAGGTAGTGGTTGNAGTTAGGTAAGTAGTATATANGTANTAGTGGTTGTAGTGGTAGTGGTTGTAGTTAGGTAATAGTGGTTGTGGTAGTTATAGTAGTTAGGTAATATAGTGTAGTTGTAGTAGTTAGGTAATGGTGGTAGTTGTAGTTAGGTAATGGTGGTAATGGTGTGTAGTGGTAGTTATAGTAGTTAGGTTATGGTGGTTGTGGTCGTGGTTGTAGTGGTAGTTATAGTAGTTAGGTAATGGTGGGGTAGTGGTAGTTGTAGTTAGGTAATAGTAGTTGTAGTGGTAGTTATAGTAGTTAGGTAATGGTGGTTCTTAGGTATTGGTTGTAGTGGTAGTTATAGTAGTTAGGTATGGTTGTGGTAGTGGTTGTAGTTGTAGTTAGGTAAGTGGTTGTTATAGTGGTAAGGTGGTTAGGTGTGGTAGTTAGGTAATAGTAGTTGTAGTTTAGGTAAGTGTTGTGGTAGTTAGGTAAGTGGTTGTGGTTGTGGTTGTTTGTAGTTAGGTAAGTGGTTGTAGTTAGGTAATAGTAGTTGTGGTAGTTGTAGTTAGGTAAGTGGTAGTAGTTAGGTAAGTGGTTGTGTTGTAGNGGTTGTAGNAGTAGTTAGGTAATGGTGGTTGTAGTTAGGTAATGGTGGTTAGTTGTAGTTAGGTAAGTGGTATGGTAGTTTGTAGTTAGGTAATTGTGGTAGNTGTAGTTAGGTAAGTAGTGGTTGTAGTAGGGTAAGGTAGTGGNGTAGTTAGGTAAGTGGTTGTGGTAGTGGTTGTGGTAGTGGTTGTAGTTAGGTAATAGTGGTTGTCGTGGTAGTTATAGTAGTTAGGTATGTGTTGTAGTGGTAGTTTAGTAGTTAGGTAATGGTTGTGGTAGTGTTGTAGTAGTTAGGTAATTGTAGTGGTAGTTATAGTAGTTAGGTGAGTGGTTTGGTAGTGGTAGTTGTAGTTAGGTAAAGTGGTGTTGTAGTGGTAGTTGTAGTTAGGTAAGGTGTGGTAGTNGTAGTTAGGTAAGGGGTGGTTGTGNTAGTGGTGTAGTTAGGTAATGTGGTTGTGGTTGTAGTGGTAGTTATGTAGTAGGTATTGTAGTTAGTAAGGTGGTAGTTGTTAGGTAATGGTTGTAGTGGTAGTTATAGTAGTTAGGGGTGTTAAAGAGAGGGCCCGTTATGCATGGCAGCCTATGGAAAACAAACACAGTGGGCGGGCTACGTAAGTGCACGAGGAGGTGCCCTCTACGACGTCCGAGCCAGACACCCTGGGGGGGGGCTGGTTCGAACGTTATGATCCCCGGGGCCCCACCCCTCAGGGAGGGTTGGGTATAAAAGGGATGTTCAAAGGGCTCGAGTCAGTTATGTTTAAGCTAAGGGAAGAAGACTGAAGACGTCTTAGATATAGCCCTGGACTCCCTAGTTCGATGTCCTTTTCAGGCCGGACAGGACTGAGCCAGTGGCGTGGTCCCGAAAGCCAGAGCCGGTGCTCTTGTAAGAGCTGGTCTGGAACTCCGGGTACCGGGCCCGACTTACCAGTGTCGGGCCAGTTAGCCTCCCTAGCCCATTAGTGGAGGATTCGGGGCTAGGACAGAGTTAGCTAGGGTGTATCCCGAGTTATACGGGTGAGGGGCCGATACCCCCTCGAGTGTGTATATGCCCACTGTCGTATTGTGAAATAAATATACGTGTGCCTCAACCTCGGCGTCAAGCGTCTTCACCGGTACTTCAACTGGTGTCAGAAGTAATTCGAACATGGACACGTGGAAAACAGCGCGGGCAAAAGTACCGCAGGAGGAAGACACTGCCGAGATCGTCGAGCCCGAGACGGCTCCACAAGACATGGTGCAGCCGGGGCCTGACGCCTCCTTACCGGGGCATCGAAATGAAGAGGGCCGCAGTCAGACGCGTTACGGCTGGCTCACGGGAGGCTGGCGGAGCTGCTGTATGCCGCTGCCGCCACGCTGGAGACCATCACGCGATTGGGGGCCGGTGATCCAACACGGGGCGAGGCGAGCCAACGACCAGGGCGCCTTCCCGCCATTTCGGAGCAGTCCGAATTTGAAATTCCCGCCATCGACGCTACAGCTGTTCAGGGCGTGGCCAGCCTGAACATCCGCTCCGACATCGCCGTCGCTGGAGCTGCAGCGTCATCACCGCCGGAGGGTGCGTCATCACAACCGCGACAGGCGATCCCATCGGCCGTTCGCACCGACGCACAGCCGAGTGGTAGTGACATCTGCCTGCGGGAGTCTACAACAACCGCTGCGCTTCATCAGAGACTGCCCCCGCTGAAGGAGTTCATCGGCGCGGAGGGAGACTGGGCCGGGTTTCGCCGACGTTTCCTCGCCCATCAGGAGATGGCGAAATGGTCCGATGAGGAGGCTCTCTGCGCGCTGCCGGCGCTCCTCGACGGCGACGCGCTCGCTGCACTCACATCGGCGCCGAGAGAGAAGCGGTCTACGTTACCGATGGCGCTACAGCTGCTGGGCGGGTCTATGGACCATCAGCCGAATGCCGACAGCAATTTTACGACCGCAAGCGGGTGAGAAGGAGTCGCCCCTAGCATACCGGACGAGCCTCCTGGCGATGGCTAAGTCGGCCTTCCCTCGTATGGACGACGACGGCGTGGATGCTATGGTCACGGAGAAAATCCTCCTCCTGGCAGACGACCTTGACATCGCTGTCGTCGCGCAGGAGGACGCGGAAATGACATCGCTCCAGGCGGCGCGGCTCCTCCACGCAAACCTCCTGTCGCTCCGGCGGAAAGCCAGCAGGGCATCGGCGGGGCGTGCGGTGGCTGCAGCCACCCTTCCGACGGAGGAGCTCTACGCCGTCGACCACCGACGGCAACAGGCGATGGGAGCACGGTCGGGCCGGGACGGGTCGGGCCGTTCCGACCATCCGTCACCTCCGACGGCGCTCCCGCGGTGTTTTAACTGCGGCGTCCGGGGCCACGTCGCCTCGGGGTGCCGCTCTCCTCGTCAGCGCGGGACGACACCTCAACGGGACGACGGGCCTCATCACAAGCTCCACCATCATAACCCGGCGAGTCGCGGCACCCCACATGTTTGGCCCACGCACACGCCCGTCACGCACTCAAACACCGCAACGAGAGGGGGCCGATATCGCGCACCATCGCACCATCACGTACCACTCTGGGTACTCATATCGAACCCGGCCAGTGGTCCGTGCTGGCCGATCGTGTGGTAGCCGCATCGTCGGGTCATCGGCCGTTGTGGGCACATCGACGGGGTTGAAGTGCGCATCCTGGTCGATACGGGAGCATCGGCGACCATTTCGGAGTTAATATACAATATTCTCCCTGTCCAGAGCCGTCCTTTGATGCCTGTTAACGTACCATTCTATGCGGCTAACGGGGGCTCACTTGGCATCATCGGACAAATTGGGCCCAAATTTGTGTTGGGGAAATTAAATTGTCTGGGCCGATTTTTGTTTCCTCCTCGCTGGCGGTTCCGTGCCTGCTGGGGACGGACTTCCTGGCCAAAATGCCGATTAGGATATTAATCGACCAGGGATGCATTGAGCTCCCGTCGGGCAGACGCATGGCGTTTTTGCCATCACCCGTTACGACTCGGACGGCGTTCGCGACGGTGCCGGCATTCGTAGAGAGAACGGTGCGCGTCCCTCCGGGGGCACAAATGTTGATTCCCTTGAAACTTCGGCGACCCTTCGCTAAGGGTATTGCGGCCCAAGGGGTTCTGCTGGGGCCGTCTAGGGCCGGGGTTAGTGGACCTCATTTACTTCCGGCCCAGACCATAGTAAGAGGGGACGGTGAACCCTTCATCGCGGTCCTCAATGTGGGCTCGCAGACGGTGGTGGTCCCACAGGGAACCGTGCTTGCTCACGCAACGCCGGTGCCATGTGAGGAAACCGTCGCAAATCACGTCAGCATTGTCCCTGCGCCGCGACCGCATTCGGACAGCGATGAAGGGTGGCTCGAGGCGCTTTGTGCGGCATCGACGGACCTGTCAGATTCAGAGCGTCAACAACTTAAAACACTACTGCGGGAATTTTCCGACGTTTTTAGTCGGAATAAATACGATTTGGGTTGTACTCACCTGCTGCGTCACCATATTGACACGGGTGACAGCGCGCCAACTCGCCAAAATCCGTTTCGGTTGAGTCCCGCCGAAAAGGACCATGTCAAATCGGCTATTGATGACATGTTGGCCGCCGACATCATTTCTCCTTCCACCAGCCCTTGGGAGCGCCGATCGTCCTGGTTAAAAAGCAGGACGGATCGTTGCGGTTTTGCGTTGATTTTCGGCGCCTTAACAAAATTTCGGTTGCCGACGCATACCCGCTCCCTCGGATGGATGAATCGCTGGACGCCTTGGCGGGAGCGCGATTCTTCTCCACACTCGATTTACTTTCGGGATTCTGGCAGCTTCCTCTGGACGATGATTTAAAGCCTAAAACTGCTTTCCGTACACCGCACGGCCTGTTCCAATTCAACCGGTTGCCGATGGGCTTACACTCAGCGCCGGCAACTTTCCAGCGTTTGATGGAATTGGTTTTGGCTGGATTGCAATGGGAGTCGTGCTTCATTTATTTGGATGACGTTATCGTCTTTGGTAAAACTTTTGACGAACATCTCCAGAGGTTGCGGGCGGTTTTCCTAAAGATGCGGGCTGCTAATTTGAAATTCAAACCCCAAAAATGCCATTTGTTGCGCGATTCGGTGCGTTATTTGGGGCACATCGTGGGACGCTCAGGTATTGCTACCGATCCCGCCAAAACGCAGTGTGTCAGCTCCTGGCCGACTCCCACCTCGGTGGGAGAGGTCAGGAGTTTCATTGGGTTCGCGTCGTATTACCGACGGTTCGTCGCTGATTTTGCGACAATTGCCAAACCCCTGCACGCTTTAACATCTAAAGGGGTTCGGTTCCACTGGGGTCAAGAGGAGGAGGCTGCTTTCTGCTCCCTTCGGGACGCCCTGGTAAAAGCCCCTCCCTTGGTTTACCCCGATTTTTCTTTTTGCTCGACACCGATGCGAGCAACACGGGTATTGGGGGTGTGCTTTCCCAGGTGGTTGATGGCGTGGAACGGGTGGTCGCGTACGGTAGTCGGGTGTTGTCTCCTGCGGAGCAAAGATATTGTGTCACCCGTAGGGAACTGTTGGCAATTGTCTATTTCATCCAACAGTATCGCCCATATCTGTACGGTCGGAATTTCACCGTCCGCACAGATCATGCGGCACTACAGTATGCCCTGCGAGTTCAACAACCATCGGGACAGTTGTCTCGATGGTTGGAGGTTCTCCAGGACTTTGATTTTGAAACCACCTACCGTAAGGGCGTTCGCCATACGAATGCGGACGCTCTGTCGCGCATGCCAACCACCTCGGAATGTGCATGCCTCCTGGGGTCGGGACGTTGCAGGCCTTCAGGGACGCATCGGTTCCGGTCTTGGCAGCCACCGACGACGACGAAACATTAATTACTAATTCGATCGAACAACAGGGAAGAGATTCCCTGTTGGGGTTGCCCGTCACTGAATGGGGGCGCCTCCAGATGGAGGATACCTCCCTCCTCGGGTGGCGTCATCGCGTCGGGGGTGCTGAGCGTGTGAAGGGTGATTCGGATGCATGGGAAATGGTGCAAGGTCTGCTGATGCATTGGGACGGGAAATCCCAGCGACATCGGCTGGTGGTCCCTTCTGGGTTGCGAGGCAGGGTGGTGTGGGCCGCGCATGAGCGCCTATTACACCTGGGGACCCAAAAGACTCTTGCACTGCTACAACTTGATTTTTTTTGGCCTGGCATGACGAGGGATGTTGGGGATCTATTGGGATCATGCCCTCGGTGTGCGCAACGGAAACCGCCGGCGCGGGAGTCTAACCCGCCCTTGCAATTGATCAAAGTGTCCAGAATAAATGAGCTTGTCGCGCTGGACATTTTGGGCCCATTTCCCGCCACCCCAGGGGCAATAGGTATTTGTTGACTGGTGTCGAGTATTTTACACGCTGGCCTATGGCCTGGCCCCTTGCCAACCAGTCGGCAGCAGCCATCGTGGAGGCCTTTGTTCAGGGATACGTCCTGGACAAAGGTGCTCCGGAGCGGCTGCTGACCGACCAGGGCAGAAATTTTTCCGGTAAATTACTCAAACAAGTCTGTGACCTCCTAGGCACGAAGAAAATTCGTACCTCCCCGTATCACCCGCAAACTGACGGGATGGTCGAGCGCCTGCATCGCACCATTACGTCAATGATGTCACAGCAGGTCTCGGACTCACAGACTGACTGGGACCTGCATATTCAAGGGGTCTTGGCGGCATACCGGATGGCACCCCATGCAGCTACGGGATTTTCCCCCTTTTACCTCATTTACGGTCGCGAACCCGACCCGCCTGTTCGCGCCCAGCTGCAGATCCCCGAGCCGCAAGGGAAAACTAAATTGGCTGACCACGTCAAATTTAATTGGCCAAATTAACAGAGGCGCGGGATGCTGCAATGCTAAACTCGGACCTCCGTCAAAAGGCGAATGAGCGCCTCAGGCTGGGTCGGGCGCACATGATACAGTGGAAGCCGGGGGACAAGGCATGGCTGCACTGTCCCCAAGTGCCACTGGCTACCTCCTCTAAGCTGGTGCGGCCGTGGCGGGGCCCTGTGGAGGTGGTCGAAGTTTTGCGACCACAGTGCGTGCGCATTAAATGGGGGAAGCGGCGATGGTTCGTGCACCCCTCTAGGTTAAAACCCTTCGTTGCGGTACACAAACCCACTTCACACTTGCGTGGCCAAACGTGTGGGGGGTCGACCGACTCATTGGGTCCGTCTCCGTCGTTCTCACCTAATGCCTTGCCGGCCGTGCCACCTCCAGGTGCATCAGGACTGACGGGCTCACGCCCGACCACCCCTCCTGGGGATACCAACGGTCGCGCGGCATCGGATGAGGACTCACTCCGGACGGACAATTGCCACCTGACGGTCCGCCACCCGGGGTTACCCCGTGTGAGGGGCCCGCGGCAAGGGACGCGCGCAAAATGCGCAGACTGTTTATGAGGCCGGAAGATGTGTACATAGGTTGTGTTCATCGTGTGTTGTTGGGTGGTGTGTTCCTGCCCATTGAAATGTACATATGTTGGGTTCATTGTGTGTTGTGTGGGTGGTGTGTTCCCTGCCCATTGAAATGTACATACGTTGGGTTCACCTGGTGTTGTGTGTATGGTGGGTTCCCTGCAAATTGTATATAGGTTGTGTTTTTTTACGGAATTCGTATTTATTCAAGGGGGGGTGCGTCGGGTTGTTTTCTCTTTTGCTGTTGCATTTTGTTGTGTTCTTGTTGCTGTTCTTGTTATTGTTGAAAAATAGTGAGGCACACGCGCGGTCAAGGTGTAAATGCACTTTTATTG
>MU249708.1:164688-254537 GCA_018977245.1 Lethenteron camtschaticum | reverse complement strand
ACTTATTGCGGCGGGCGCGGCAGCCTGAAACTACTGCACAAATCTACACCTCAACCTAAAAGTTTATATATCCCGCCACACACAGCCTACATGCCATGTAATTACATGTTGGTATGTGATTAAACGGGGGGGGGGCGCCAATTTTTTAGTTTGTCCCCGGGCGCAAAATATCCTAGCTACGACACTGATCTCCCATCACCCATCACCCCCATCCCTCATCGTGCTCCCTCCATCACCCATCACCCCCCCATCACTCATCGTGCTCCCTCCATCACCCATCTCCCATCACCCCCACCCCCATCCCTCATCGTGCTCCCTCCATCACCCATCACTCATCGTGCTCCCTCCATCACTCATGGCCCATCACCCCCCCNATCACCCCCCATCACCCCCCCATCACCCCCCATCACCCCCCCCATCACCTGGTCCCCCGCGCGCAGCGGGAGCAGTGCGGTGGCGGCCGCCTGGTCCACGTCCCCCGGCTGGAACTGGTCGTAGGTGAAGATCATCCCGCGGCCATTCTGGTAGAGACCCACCTGGGGAGACAGAGTACACACACAGAGTACACAGGGAGTACACACAGAGGACACGGAGAGTACACAGAGTACACACACAGAGTACACACAGAGTACACAGAGAGCACACAGAGAGTACATGGGGAGTACACACAGAGAGTACACAGAGAGTACACACAGAGAGCACACAGAGCGCACACAGAGTACACAGAGAGTACACAGAGTACACACAGAGAGCACACAGAGAGTACACAGAGTACACACAGAGAGCACACAGAGAGTACACAGAGTACACACAGAGAGTACACAGAGAGTACACAGAGAGCACACAGAGAGTACACAGAGTACACACAGAGAGTACACAGAGAGCACGCAGAGAGCACACAGAGAGTACACAGAGTACACACAGAGAGTACGCAGAGTACACACAGAGAATACACAGAGAGTACACAGAGAGCACACAGAGAGCACACAGAGAGTGGTAGTGTGGTGAGTGAGGTGTGAGTGTGGTGAGTGTGGTGAGTGTGGTGAGTGTTGAGTGTGGTGAGTGTGGTGAGTGTGAGTGTGGTGAGTGTGGTGAGTGTGGTGAGTGTTGACTACCTTCACGTGGCTGGTGTACACGGTGAGTGTGGTGAGTGAGTGTGGCGAGTGTGGTGAGTGAGTGTGGTGAGTGTGGTGAGGGTGGTGAGTGTTGACTACCTTCACGTGGCTGGTGTACACGGTGAGTGTGAGTGTGGTGAGTGCGGTGAGTGTGGTTAGTGTGGTGATGTGCGTGGTGAGTGTGGTGAGGTGAGCGTGGTGAGTGTTGACTACCTTCACGTGGCTGGTGTACACGGTGAGTGTGGTGAGTGTGGTGAGTGTGGTGATGTGAGTGGTAATGTTGATACCTTCACGTGGCTGGTGTACACGGTGAGGTGTGAGTGTGTGAGTGTGGTGAGTGTGGTGAGTGTTAAAGGTGACTACCTTCACGTGGCTGGTGTACACGGTGAGGTGGTACGAGAAGAGGTAGAGTCCGGGGCTCACGCACGTGAACTTGCCGCTCTCCGGGTCGAAGTGTGGGGGCTGTTGTACAGCACCTTGGTGAAAGAGATGGGGTCCGGGAAGGGGGGCCCGCGCCCCAGCCCGCAGAGAACGCCGAGCGCGGGGGGGGCCGGGGTCAGCAGTGAGGAGGAGCTCTGGGGGTGCCCGGGAAGCCCCGGGCGGACACGCCGGGGTTGCCAGAGGATCCCGGGGGGCCCGGGGGACCGGCGGGACCCTGCACCCCTGTGGAGGGAGGGGGGAGACACAGGGGTTGTACGGTGTTAGGGTCGTGTACGGTGTGCGACGGGGGCGTGGGGAGCGTAGTGGTAGCGGTGAGCACGAACGTTCACTGGAGGAGAGGCTGCCGCTCCTCTGTCGGGAGCTGGACCGGTACCGCCTGGATCTCTGCGGTATTCAGCAGGTCCGTTGGACTGGCTATGGCTCCTGTCACCATGAGGGGTGGACAGTCCTCTACTCGGGGCAGGAGACTGTCAAATAACAGGGAGTGGCTCTTCTTCTGAACAAAAGATGAAGGGGGCATGGCAGCGTGGCGGTGAGGTGTTGGAATCTGTAAGCCCCAGACTACTGTGGGATCGCCTCCCCATCAACCATGGGCGAGGAGTGGTGATGGTGGTGCTTAAGCTCCCACCGATGATGAACATCAGTGGAGGGATGCAGCCCAAGGCCGATTAGTCAGATGCCTTCAATGACCTACTGTCACAGGTGATACATTAAAGTGGCCTCCCGGNATAGCATGATCCTGTTGTGTGACTTTAATGCCCGAGTGGGTCACGATGATGGCACCTGGGTTGGAGTGATTGGAAGGCATGGGCCAGATCAGCTCAATAACAACGCTAGAAGGCTGATAGACTTATGTGCAGCCAATGGGCTTGTAACCACCAACACGCTGTTCCGTCATCGGCGCATGGTGTGTGGTTGTGGGTTTGAATAGGACCCCATTCAAACCTTCAGTGGCCTGGTCTCAGCTAGCTGATGACAGTTGCAAGCGAAAACTTCATCACCACTTGCAGCTGGGGTTGGCATCGCCCCTCCCCTTCTCCTGATGCCGAGGGGAAATGGGCAAGGTTTAGGACTGTGGCTCATGCAGCTGCAATGGCTGCTTTGGCTACACGGTCCAGACCTCCCAGAGACCCTGGCTAATGGAGGAGGTGTTCTGGCTGGTTGAGAAAAAGCAACAGGCCCACTCCCACCATCTCCAGCATCCCACGTCAGAGAATGAGGAGGCTTACCGCAAGCCTTCGCTTGGAGATTTCGAGAGCCATGCAGTGCTGCAAAGATGAGTGGTGGTCGCGGGTTGCTGAGGATATGGAGTCTGCCTCAGTAGCGGCGATCACAAATCACTCTTTAACTGTATCAAAAAAGTTACTTGCAGCGCCACACCATCACCAACCTTAGGGGAAGAAAGGTGTTCTAATGTCCGACCCCAGAAACATGTTTGCAGATTTGTTAGCATTTCTGTCAGGTTCTAGGGGAGGGAAATTCCTCAACTGAAAACATCATGGGGCAAAGTGGGGATGAACCTGCTGTGGTTGTGGTACCTCAAACATTGGAAGTAGTCACCCCTGTGAGTGACTGGCTGAAGTGCCATCTGTTGAGGAAGTACTGAAGGTGATCCAGAGTCTGAGATCAAGAAAAGTGCTGGCGTTTGTGTGCAGATTGCCCTATATGACATCATAATAACTGTCTGAACCACTGGACAGTTACTGCAGGATTGGAAGGATACCCTGGTGGTCCCCCTCTTTCAGAAAGGGGACCGCACAGACTGTAACAACTACAGGGGCATCTCCATCCTCAGTGTGCCAAGATAGAGCCCGGCAAAGATTATTCAACATCGCCTTGCCAGGCACACTGAGGATATATTCTTGGTTCTTTCAGTAAAGTCATGTGGATAGAAAATCTATATATATAAAATCGCAAATCTGTCTGTCTGTGTGTCGCCGGACCATACGCAGTTTCATTGGACGAAATGTGAGGGATTTGCGAGATGCGATTGGTCCGGCGGTTGCCCCTGGCAACGGGTAGCGACGCATTCGCTGCGGGGTGGACGCCATTTTTAATTCCCGTAAAAAATATGCACACGCATTAACACGCGACTCTGAGGTAAATTAATCAAAGTTTCACGTCCTCTTCACTCCCCCCACCCAATTTGTGCAATTACTATTATAGGGTCGGTAGATAATAAAATTATAGCGATTAGACAGTATTATTGTAGCGCGGGGGGGGGGGGGGGGGNACGGCACCCGTACCCAGCCTCAGCCGGTGGGCAATCTAGGCGAGGCCGGAGGCTCTGCACGCTACTAGGCCTCGACACCCCACCACACTATAGGCCGTACATACTACTGCACAGCGGCCGAGGAGATCGTGGCTGGGGGGGCAGGGTAGCAGCCCATCTGTGTATATATGTAAGGTTATTAAGAAATATATTTTTCACCCGGGCAACGCCGGGTACTTATGCTAGTAAAATAAAAATTATAAATAAAATAAAAAATTCAAATAATCAATTGTGCTTTCAGAATCTCTGACTCTCTGCTCACGATCATTAAGGACCTTCACGATGGTGGCCAGGCCCGAGTAAAGCTACGTGGCCAGGAGTCGGAGCCATTCCCTGTTGACCTTGGGGTGCGACAGGGATTTCCTATGGCTCCCACATTATTTCACATCTTTCGACCACGTAGTGCGATAAGCCTCCCATGGCTGTACCGGAGGAATCTCCATCTGGTACAGATACAATGGGGGCTGACCGGTGCCCGGGTACGGTCGAGGGATGGCTCCCTATTGGTCAATCATGTTACGTATGCTGATGATCTGGTCAGTGCTACTCACTCAGAGGAGTAAGGAGTTGGAGGCGCTGCTGTTCGACCAGGAGCTTGTTACTAGGAGGTGGGGCCTTACCATCAGCCCCACCAAGACTAAGCAACTGCCTCGGTATTTTGTGCCATCAAACACTCCACCCCCTCAGCTCACCATTGGTGATGGGCAGTTGTGGAGAAAGTTGGGAGTTTTCCATAACTGGGCAGTGTGCGTATGACCACTTCCGGTTTGATAGCAGAGGTTTCACTCCGAATCTTTTAATCGGCTGTGTAACACGATGGATGGAAGCTAACTGGTCTGTCGCTCCACACGAAGCTTCGGGTCTTCTCGGCCACGGTCATGCCCTCCCTTCTCTACGCTTGCGAAACGTGGATCCCCCTAATGGGACATCTTCGCAGGTTAGAAACATTCAGGCTTGCCTGTCTGCGATCCATCCTGGTTTAACCAGGCCGGATTGTGTGAGGAGGTCACAGCCACCGCATGCCTAAACAGCTTTTGTTCGGCCGGATCGAGGGGCTAAACGGGCGCGGCACGGGCTAGAGAAGAGATGGAGTGATGTGGTACAGGAGGACATGGAGCTGAGTGGACTTGCCGATGACTGGTACCAGCGGTGTCAAGAACGGCTCAGTGGAGGAGGCTCGTGAAGGACGCAAATGGGCAGTTGGAGGCAGTCGCCCTCCAACAACAACGAGCGGAGCGCCGGGTGGCTAAAGCACAGCAAGTTGGCACAGTAGGGGCACAGGTGGTGGATCGGCAGTCATCTCAATCAGTCAACCCATGGCACCTGCTGGGTCTGTCCCGTGACCTCCTGCCAGCGGGCGTTCGACACTGCACGTGGTCTTAAAGTCACCTAGCCTGGCACAAGCGTCGTGGTGACGTCACCGCAACTTAGTGGCAAATGGCGGTTGTTGTGCGTGACGAGGTGTGTGTGACGAGGTAGTGTGTGTGCGTGTGACTGTGTGTGTGTTACCGGCTCCCCTCGCTCCCCCGTCTGGCCGTCCCTCCCGTCCCTCCCGTCTCGCCCCGCGACTCCGTTGTGCCCGGGACCCCCGGCACCCCCGGCACCCCAGGCACGGGTAGTGGGGGCCCCGTGCCCCTCCTTGGCGGGGGCCCGTCCCTACAGCGGGGGGTCGACAGGGGGAGAGGCGTCCGAGACCTGGGAGAGGGGGGACACCTGAGCAACAACTAAGCAACCCCCACACAACCACCACACAACCACTTTACAACTACCACCATGCCTAGTATCACCACCACCACCGCATTCATCACCACGACCACCAGCACAACCACCACCATGGCCTCTATCACCACCACCACCACCACCAACCACCACCACNACCATCACCACGACCACCAGCACAACCACCACCATGGCCTCTATCACCACCACCACCACCACCACAATCACCTCTACCAAAAGCACCACCATAATCATCGCCACCCCACAACCGCCATCACCACACCAATCGCGTCACCACACCGCCCATGACACACACATCTCGACGATTCGAGCCCATCTCAACTCGCACCTCCTCCGCCTCGTGCTGCACCTCCGCCTCGGGCTGCCCTCCACGGGCGTGACCTCCTCGGTGTCCTCACTAACCTCATCCTGACCCGGGTCACCGGGGTCAGAGAGGTCAACAGGAGCAGGAGCAGACCCAGCAGCGCTCGAGGAGACATCTCCAGGGGATCAGAGACGCTGAGAGCAGAAGCGAGAGACACACGCGGAGACACCGGGAGAAGAGCAGACACGGGGATGAGAGACGCGGGGAGTGACGGAGATCTGGGTGGGACCGGACAGAGTGCGCTTAGACGAGGTTAAATATGGGGGGGGGGAGGGGGGCGTGGGGGGGCTCGAGGTTAAATATAGCGGGGGGCCGCTTCAGTCGAGCAGGAACGTGGTAACGCGACTCGCGGCTATTTCAGACGCAGGGACAGGGAATCTCGTGGGACAGGGAAAGTGTGTGGGGTGTGTGTGTGTGGGGTGTGTGGAGTGTGTGTGTGGGGTGTATGTGTGGGNTGTGTGTGTCTGTGAGTGTGTGGGGTGTGTGTGTGTGGGTGTGTGGTGTGTGTGTGTGGGGTGTGTGTGGGGTGTGTGGGGTGTGTGNGGGTGTGTGTGGTGTGGTGTGTGGGTGTGTGTGGTGTGTGTCTGGAGTGTGTGTGGGGTGTGTGTGTNGGGTGTGTGTGTGTGTTGTGTGTGGTGTGTGTGTGGGGGGGGGTGGTGGTGGTGTGTGTGTGTGTGTGTGGGGGGNTGTGTGTGGGGTGTGTGTGGGNTGTGTGTGTGTGGGGTGTGTGTGTGTGTGTGGTGTATGGGGGTGTGTGGGGTGTGTGTGTGGGGGTGNGTGTGTGTGTGGTGTGTGTGGTGTGTGTGTGTGGATGGTGTGGTGTGTGNTGTGTGTGGTGGGTGTGTGNGTGTGGNGTGTGTGTGTGTGTGGGGTATGTGGGTGTGTAGGGGGTGTGTGTGTGGGGGTGTTGGGGTGGTGTGTATGTGTGTGGGGGGTGTGGGTGTGGGGGGNGTGTGTGTGTGGGTGTGTGTGGGGTGGTGTNTGTGTGTGGTGTGTGTGTGTGGTGTGTGTGTGGGGGTGTGTGTTTGGGTGTGTGGTGTGTGTGTGGTGTGTGGTGTGGGGGGTGTGTGTGTGGGGGTTGTGTGTGTGTGTGGTGTGTGTGGGGTGTGTGTGTGTGTGGGGGGTGTGGGGGGTGTGTGGTGTGTGTGGGGGTGTGTGGTGTGTGTGTGTGTGTGTGTCTGGGGTGTGTGTGTGGGGTGTGTGGGGTGTGTGGGGTGTGTGTGTNGTGGTGNGGTCTAGGTGGGTGTGNGGGGTGTGTGTGTGGGTGTGTGTGTGGGTGTGTGTGTGTGTGNGTGTGTAGGGTGTGTGGGGTGTGTGGGTGTGTGGGTGTGTGTGTGGGGGGTGTGTGTGTGTGGGTGTGTGTGTGTGTGTGGTGTGGTGTGTGTGTGTGTGTGTGTGTGTGTGTGTGTGTGTGTGTGTGNGTGTGGTGTGTGNTGTGTGTGGGGTAGTGGGTGTGTAGGGTTGTGTGTGTGGGGTGTGTGTGGGGTGTGTGGTGTGTGTGTGTGGGGTGTGTGGGTGTGTGGGNTGTGTGTGTGTGTGTGTGTGTGGGTGTGTGTGTGTGTGTGTGNTGTGTGTGGGTGTGTGTGTGTGTGGTGTGTGTGTGTGGGNTGTGTGTATGTGTGTGTGTGTGTGTGTGGTGGTGTGTGTGGGGNGTGTGTGTGTGTGTGGGTGTGTGTGGGNGTGTGTGTGTGGGATGTGTGTGTGGGGTGTGTGTGTGTGTGGGTGTGTGGGGTGTGTGTGTCTGGAGGGTGTGTGTGTGGGGTGTGTGTGTGTGTGCTGTGTGTGTGTGTCTGGGTGTGTGTGGTNGGTGTGTGTGGGTGTGTGGGNTGTGGGTGTGTGTGGGGTGTGTGTGTGGGGTGTGTGTGTGTGGGGTGTGTGGGGTTTGTGGGGTGTGTGGNTGTGTGTGTGTCTGGAGTGTGTGTGGGGTGTGTGTGTCTGGAGTGTGTGTGGTGTGTGGGGTGTGTGTGTGTCTGGAGTGTGTGTGTGTCTGAGTGTGTGTGTGTGTGTGTGTGGTGTGTGTGTGTGTGGTGTGTGTGTGGGGGGGGGGTGTGGAGTTTGTGTGGGGTGTGTGTGTGTGGGATGTGTGTGGGGTGTGTGGGGTGTGTGTGTGTGGGTGTGTGGGGTGTGTGTGTGTCTGGAGGGTGTGTGTGTGGGGTGTGTGTGTTGTGTCTGGAGTGTGTGTGTGGGGTGTGTGTGTGGGGTGTGTGGGGTGTGTGTGTGTGTGGGGTGTGTGTGTGTGGGGTTGTGGGGGTGTGTGGGTGTGTGTGTGTCTGGAGTGTGTGTGTGGGGTGTGTGTGTCTGGAGTGTGTGTGGTGTGTGGGTTGTGTGTGTGTCTGGAGTGTGTGTGTGTCTGGAGTGTGTGTGTGTGTGTGTGTGTGTGTGGTGTGTGTGGTGTGTGTGTGGGGTGTGTGTGTGTGGGTGTGTGTGGGGTGTGGGGTGTGTGTGTGTGTGGGGTGTGTGGTGTGCATGTGTGTCTGGACGTTCGTGTGTGTATGGGAGGGGGCGTTGTGTGTGTTGGGAGGGGTGTGTGTGGGTTGCGTGTGTGGGTTCGTATAGTATGTGTTGTGTGCATATGTGTGGTACGTGTGGTGTGTGTGTGGTGTGCGTGCGGTGCGTGTGTAGTGTGCGTGCGGTGTGCATGTGTGTGGGTAGGTGTGGTGTGTGTGGGTACGTGTGGTGTGTGTGGTGTGCGTTTGGTGTGTGTGGTGTATGTGGTGTGCGTGTGTTGTGTGTGTGTGGTTCGCGTGTGGTGCATGTGACGTGTGTGTGTGTATATTTGGAGTTTGCGTGTCTCTCTCCTCGTGATCGCGTTGATTTTTCTCCGGGTCCTCCACATTTTGCCTCCACATTTAGAAACACGCGTTCAGAGTATTTGGGCTTAAGCAGCCACCATCACCACTCCTCGCCCATGGTTGATGGGGAGGCGATCCCACAGTAGTCTGGGGCTTACAGATTCCAACACCTCACCGCCACGCTGCCATGCCCCCTTCATCTTTTGTTCAGAAGAAGAGCCACTCCCTATTATTTGACAGTCTCCTGCCCCGAGTAGAGGACTGTCCACCCCTCATGGTGACAGGAGCCATAGCCAGTCCAACGGACCTGCTGAATACCGCAGAGATCCAGGCGGTACCGGTCCAGCTCCCGACAGAGGAGCGGCAGCCTCTCCTCCACAGTGAACGTTCGTGCTCACCGCTACCACTACGCTCCCCACGCCCCCGTCGCACACCGTACACGACCCCTAACACCGTACAACCCCCTGTGTCTCCCCCCCTCCCTCCACAGGGGTGCAGGGTCCCGCCGGTCCCCCGGGCCCCCCGGGATCCTCTGGCAACCCCGGCGTGTCCGCCCGGGGCTTCCCGGGCACCCCCAGAGCTCCTCCTCACTGCTGACCCCGGCCCCCCCCGCGCTCGGCGTTCTCTGCGGGGCTGGGGCGCGGGCCCCCCTTCCCGGGACCCCCATCTCTTTCACCAAGGTGCTGTACAACAGCCCCCACACTTCGACCCGGAGAGCGGCAAGTTCACGTGCGTGAGCCCCGGACTCTACCTCTTCTCGTACCACCTCACCGTGTACACCAGCCACGTGAAGGTAGTCACCTTTAACACTCACCACACTCACCACACTCACACACTCACACCTCACCGTGTACACCAGCCACGTGAAGGTATTCAACATTCACCACTCACATCACCACACTCACCACACTCACCACACTCACCGTGTACACCAGCCACGTGAAGGTAGTCAACACTCACCACGCTCACCTCACCACACTCACCACGCACATCACCACACTAACCACACTCACCGCACTCACCACACTCACACTCACCGTGTACACCAGCCACGTGAAGGTAGTCAACACTCACCACCCTCACCACACTCACCACACTCACTCACCACACTCGCCACACTCACTCACCACACTCACCGTGTACACCAGCCACGTGAAGGTAGTCAACACTCACCACACTCACCACACTCACCACACTCACACCTCACCACACTCACCACACTCAACACTCACCACACTCACCACACTCACCACACTCACACCTCACTCACCACACTCACCACTCTCTGTGTGCTCTCTGTGTGCTCTCTGTGTACTCTCTGTGTATTCTCTGTGTGTACTCTGCGTACTCTCTGTGTGTACTCTGTGTACTCTCTGTGTGCTCTCTGCGTGCTCTCTGTGTACTCTCTGTGTGTACTCTGTGTACTCTCTGTGTGCTCTCTGTGTACTCTCTGTGTACTCTCTGTGTGTACTCTGTGTACTCTCTGTGTGCTCTCTGTGTGTACTCTGTGTACTCTCTGTGTGCTCTCTGTGTGTACTCTGTGTACTCTCTGTGTACTCTGTGTGCTCTCTGTGTGCTCTCTGTGTGTACTCTCTGTGTACTCTCTGTGTGTACTCCCCATGTACTCTCTGTGTGCTCTCTGTGTACTCTGTGTGTACTCTGTGTGTGTACTCTGTGTACTCTCCGTGTCCTCTGTGTGTACTCCCTGTGTACTCTGTGTGTGTACTCTGTCTCCCCCAGGTGGGTCTCTACCAGAATGGCCGCGGGATGATCTTCACCTACGACCAGTTCCAGCCGGGGGACGTGGACCAGGCGGCCGCCACCGCACTGCTCCCGCTGCGCGCGGGGGACCAGGTGATGGGGGGGGGTGATGGGGGGTGATGGGGGGGTGATGGGGGGTGATGGGGGGGGTGATGGGCCATGAGTGATGGAGGGAGCACGATGAGTGATGGGTGATGGAGGGAGCACGATGAGGGATGGGGGTGGGGGTGATGGGAGATGGGTGATGGAGGGAGCACGATGAGTGATGGGGGGGTGATGGGTGATGGAGGGAGCACGATGAGGGATGGGGGTGATGGGTGATGGGAGATCAGTGTCGTAGCTAGGATATTTTGCGCCCGGGGACAAACTAAAAAATTGGTGCCCCCCCCCCGTTTAATCACATACCAACATGTAATTACATGGCATGTAGGCTGTGTGTGGCGGGATATATAAACTTTTAGGTTGAGGTGTAGATTTGTGCAGTAGTTTCAGGCTGCCGCGCCCGCCGCAATAAGTTATAATGTGATGTGGGGTCGCTAGCCCCCGAGATCCCTCCCTCGATAACGCTAACGGCCGGGCTAGCATCATCAATCGCCCCCCGCTGCTAAGCGAACCGCTGCTAAGTTCCTCACCCATGGTGTGGGAGCCGTCGCCCGAGGATTCCCCTCCACCGCGGGTCCGCGTAGCAGGCATGGTTAATTACGTACGCGCACACCCACACACACAGCTCTGCACGGCACTCACTCTTGCGCCGCTCTGCGCCGCGCTGGCCGCTCACGTTACGATCGCGCACCTGGGGTACGCCGATTTCGCACGACGAGAGCTTACGCATACACCGTACCACACGCGTTCACACTTATAACACGGGATCACACGAGCACACGCAAGCGGGGCACGCGCCGACACAACGACTCAAGTTGCCGCCGCCGTGCGCGCGAGATAAACCGTACAACAATGCGCAGCCGATTACGCGCTCGAGCCGCGGGCTGGGGTCAGGGACCCACCACCACGCCGCACTTTACGCACGTAACGAGCACACGCAAGCGGGGCACACGCCGACACAACGACGCAAGTTGCCGCCGCCGTGCGCGCGAGATAAACCGTACAACAATGCGCAGCCGATTACGCGCTCGAGCCGCGGGCTGGGGGTCAGGGACCCACCACCACGCCGCAACTTTACGCACGTAACGAGCACACGCAAGCGGGGCACACGCCGACACACAAAAGTGCTCTCCCCGGGCGTTAACACACACACCTCCGTCCCCGCACAATCGTACAGAGACCACGGCCTTTACGCATACAACGACCACACACCCGCGAATGCAGTGCACGCTAATACCACGTTCAAAACACCCAACAACACGGTTTTGTTACTACGCTCGAGATTTATTAGCCCTTGTTAACCCACCGAGCCACCCGTGTGTGTATGCGGGCCAGCAAGGCGCTTCTAACCCACTCTCTAGTGGCGTACAGCCCTATTCTATGCTGCGCTCTCTGTTAAACCGCTTTCCTACTCGTCCTTACCCCGAACTAACCCTCTCCTACGGATCCTACTCTCCGCTCTGAGGTGTTGTAAGGCGCGTAATACGATACCGTCTGTAGTCCTAGGTGACCTTGCGGCGCTCAGGTCGTCCTGCAGACGATCCTGCGGCTCGCCCGATGACTCCCTCGTCGTTGACCCCGTGTCACTACTCCAGAAGAAGAGACTCCCTACTGCCCCTGCGTTTTCTTTTAAACTATCCACATCAAAGGCTAGGCGCCCCCGTCCCGACCGCCTTGGTCTCTCGACCAATCCTGAGCCTAGGATTTCCCGCCCTTTTGCGATCCCGCCGGCCTTTGACCTTTTGACCAATCAGCAGCCCGGGTCCTGATCCTAGCTGTCTGCCTTGCTGACCCGTGTTTGTGTTTGTATGCGTTTCTAACTGCGGGGCTCTCTGAGCTCGCCGTGGTCGTGCGATCTCAAATCCGCCACGGCGCCGCAGTGTTACTTAGCCTGGGAAGGGTCCTGTCCAATTCCCTGGCCCTGAGAAACCGTGGGGTAACCCCCGAGGGGCCCTCGGGTGAAAACTCAGGGTAGGTGACCCGACCACAAGGCCCTACGTGGGTGCGGGTGCGTGCTTATGTGGGGGGGTGATGGGGGCAGTGCAGTGGTGGAAGCCGGGCGGCTCCCTGGCTCGGCAGAGCAGCCCCGTCGTTGTGGCACCACATAGCCCCCNGGGGTGCCAGTCCCCGTCCCGGGTTGACTGGAGCACCTCGCCTGGGTTGCCCCCACGAGGTATCGCCGCGGGGTCCGCGGGATTCGCCCGGCCCTTGTGGCTGGCCTCGGGGGGGCGGCTCCGTCTCCTGGGGCTCCAGCGGTGGTCTCCTCCTCCATTCCAATGGCTCCCCTCGGCCTCTGGCACCTGCGGGCTGGGGAACAAACTCAGAGGCGGTGGGGTTTAAGGGTCGCCGTCCTCGTCGCCCCCGGCCCGTCCGGGGCCCCTCGGAGCCCGGGGCTCCAGGGGCCCATATACTGCGCGAGGCCCCCGGGCACGGGGGTGGGGGACCCGGGGTTTCGGGGTACTTGGACGGCGGGGCTCCCCCCTCGGGGCTGCTCGCCACGGCTTCAGTCGGCGGATGTTGACCACCATCTCCCGGCCCCTCTCTCCTCCCTGAATCAGCACCGTCCATGGTGAGATCTGCCGTCTCACAATCCAGGGTCCTCGCCAGTAGGTGGTCAGCTTCCCCACCTGTCCGGCACCGACGCGGGGAGTGTACAGCCACACCTCGGAGCCCGCAGTGTAGAAGGGGGCTCCATACGGGTCGGGCGCCCTGCTCTTGCCGCTGGTGCGCGGCCTCTCCGTGCGGGTAGGCTCGGCCCCTGGCCCCTCGCAGGGTCTCCAGCAAGTGCTCCACGGGGTGGCTCCCTTCCTCCCGTTGCGGCGGAGGGACACCGAACAGCAGATCTGCGGGCAGGCGAGACTCGCGACCAAACATCATTAGGAACGGGTCTGTCCTGTAGTGGTGTAGGCGAACAGGGCATAGGGAGGTGTTCGTCCCAGTCCTGTTGATTCGCGGCCGCCATGCGTTTAAGCTTCCCGGCCAGAGTCTGGTTCATCCTCTCTACCATCCCATTCGCCTGGGGGTGATACGCCGTGGTTCAGTCCTTCTGGATCCCGAACTCTCGGCACAGGGCCTGGAATAGTTCGGCCTCGAATTCACTACCCTGGTCGGTAATGACTCGTTCGGGGATCCCGCACTTAAGTACGTAGTTTTCCACGAAGGCCCGGGCCACTACGAGGGCTGTTTTATCCGGGATAGCCACCGCCACGGGGTAGCGGGTGAAGTACTCCACCGCTACGAGAATATATCGGTTGCCCCGGTGGGATCGTGGAAAGGGCCCCTGCAGGTCGATTCCGACCAACTGATTCGTCCGACTGACTCGGAACGGCCTCAGGGGTACCTGGTACCTCGCCGGCTTTTGCCGACACTGCTGACAGGCCCGGCAGCCCTGCACCCAGGCGGCCACATCTTGCGCCAATTTAGGCCAGAGATACTGGCGACGCAGAGTCTCCCGGGTGCGCCGTTCCCCATCATGGCCCCCGAGCAGGTGGTCGTGTACCAGTTGTAGTAGTTGGGGTCACACATGGGCGGGAACGCAGATGCACCCCGGCTGCCCAGCGTCGGCCAGTTCCCTCACCACCCCGTTTTCTACACACAACCGGGCATACAAACCGCTCCAGGGTCCTGGTAGGGCGCTCTTTTCCTCCCGCAGTGCCGCCTCCACTGCCGCCAGATCCGGATCTCGCTGCTGGGTCTGTCTCAGCTGCTCGTCGTTTAGGCCCGGGAAGGCGCAGCCGACGTCCTTCTGGATCCGTCCGATCGGGTCCCGAGCCGCGGGTCCCGCGCTTGCCGGGCGGTCGACGGGATCCTCAGTGCCACCTGTGAGGGTCTCTGTGGCGCACACTGCACTCTCTCTCGCTGGGGAGGGGTCAGTGGCCGCGGCCTCTCGGGGGTCCGTTGCCTGCCGGCAGCGTCCCCCGTGAAACACGGGCAGGCCTCCTCCGCCCTCGTCTCGGCGTACACCGTGGGTCGCCTCGACAAGGCGTCCGCGTTTGCATGCGTCCGGCCAGCCCGATATTCGATTTGCAGGTTGTACTCCTGCAACTGTGCCAACCACCGGGCCATCTGCCCCCGCGGCTCCTTGAATGTAAGAAGAAACTGCAGAGCATAATGGTCAGTGCGTACGCGACATCTCCTGCCGTACAAATACGGCCAGAACTGTTTGCATGCGAAAATCACGGCGTACAACTCTTGGCGGGTCACGCAATAGTTCAGCTCGGCCCCACTCAAGGTCCGGCTGGCGTACGCGATGACTCGTTCCGTCCCATCCTGTACCTGTGACAACACCGCGCCCAGTCCGCTGCTGCAGGCGTCGTCCAAAATAAAATCGGTGGTAAAATCGGGGAAAGCGAGGGTGGGGGCGTGGGTGAGGTGATCTTTGAGAGTGGTGAAGGCCGTCTGGCAGGCCCCCGTCCACTGGTAGGGGTGCTTAGGGGAGGTGAGTTGGGTGAGAGGGCGTGCAATCTCGCTGAATCCCTTTACAAATCGACGATAATAGGTGGCGAGCCCCAAAAATGATCTGATCTCCGTCAGATTCCTTGGCCGTGGCCACTCCACTACGGCGCGTACCTTCTCCGGATCGGTGTGCACGCCTGCCTCGCTGACGCGATGCCCGAGGTACCCCACCTCGCGTTGTGCGATGTAACACTTACGTGGCTTGAGCTTGAGATGAGCCGCTCGCAGTCGCTGGAACACCTCTCGAAGCCTGGACCAATGCTCAGACAAAGATCTACTGAACACTATCACATCGTCCAAGTAAATCAGGCACTGTTCCCACTGCAAGCCCCGCATCACCAACTCCATCAACCGCTGGAACGTCGCGGGTGCGTTAGTGAGTCCGAACGGCAACACTCGAAACTCAAACAGGCCCATCGGGGTGGTGAATGCTGTTTTGGCCGATCCTCCTCCGTCATCTCCACCTGCCAGTAACCGGACGCCAGATCGAGGGTGGAAAAATACCGCGCTCCTGCGAGACTGTCGAAGGTGTCGTCGATGCGGGGTATGGGAAGGCATCGCCGAGCGTGACTGCATTTAGTTTACGGTAATCGACGCAGAACCGGGTTGACCCATCCTTTTTCGTTACTAGTACCACCGGGGCTGACCAGGGGCTCGCCGAGGGCTGAATTATGTTATCGCGAAGCATGTCCCCAACTGCCTCTTTGATTTGGGCGCGTTTGGTTGCGCCCACTCGGTACGCAGGGAGTTTGATGGGTCGGGCTGCACCGGTGTCAATTTGGTGCTTAACAAGATCGGTCCGACCCACGTCCGAGTCGTGTTCACTGAATACGTCGGCATACTCCCGCAGTAACTCGCGCAGCCGATCGGCCTCTCCCTTAGGTAAATCCGCCCATGGTACATGTAACGCGTCGAGCAGGGGAACGACCTCGGCGCGGGGAGTCGGGCCGACTCGCCAGGCCAGGTCCTGGTCACCCTCAGGACACCCGGGGTCCTCAGCCCAGAGTGCGAACACCGAGTCGTTAGAGTGGCGTGCGTGCAGGGGGTGTACGGTGGCTATCGGGGTGCGCCGTCGCAGTATCGCTGGGGTATTGTGGGGGTTAAACATCCGCATAAACAATCGGTCCCCATCTGCGTTTACCAACGTGGCGGATCCCACTATCCCATACCGTTTTGCCAACTCCGGGTGAGGAGTTAGCATTACCTCTCCTGATGGTCGGAGCGCGGGGTCGGTGGGGATGTTGCCACCGGCACCAGCATCTCGGTGAGCGGGCCGATGGTGACTGCCGTCGCCAGGATAGCGGCCACAGGTGCGAAGCGGGGCGCGTCGGTTCTCGTCCCAAGAACGGTATCCGCTCGCCGTTGCTCTCCATGGTGGCGCATCGCTGGCGGGGTTGCACGTTGAGTCCCAGCCGTTCTAAGAGGTCGGTACCTGCGATACACTCGTGACACAACGCACTCGACACGTAGAACTCCTGGTGCACACCTGACTGCCTATGCGGACCTCTAGGGTGGCTCTCCCCAGCAGCCCCATTCCGGCTCCGCTCGCCATGTGCAGCGCGCGGTCCGGTGCCTGCAGGTGACGCACGTCGACCCGATCGCGCTGCAGTGCGCTGTGCTCACGAGCGAGGCCACCGCCCCCTTGTCCAGCAGGATTCGGTACGCACTCCGTTTACCTCCCTTCCACCAGCGACGTGGCCCCCGTGATCCCCGCCACCAGCTCCCGCAGCCAGTCGCCAGGAGTCACCGTTTCTGGGGGGCACGCGCCGACACAACGACGCAAGTTGCCGCCGCCGTGCGCGCGAGATAAACCGTACAGCAATGCGCAGCCGATTACGCGCTCGAGCCGCGGGGCTGGGGTCAGGGACCCACCACCACGCCGCACTTTACGCACGTAACGAGCACACGCAAGCGGGCACACGCCGACACACAAAAGTGCTCTCCCCGGCGTTAACACACACACCTCCGTCCCCGCACAATCGTACAGAGACCACGGCCTTTACGCATACAACGACCACACACCCGCGAATGCAGTGCACGCTAATACCACGTTCAAAACACCCAACAACACGGTTTTGTTACTACGCTCGAGATTTAATTAGCCCTTGTTAACCCACCGAGCCACCCGTGTGTGTATGCGGGCCAGCAAGGCGCTTCTAACCCACTCTCTAGTGGCGTACAGCCCTATTCTATGCTGCGCTCTCTGTTAAACCGCTTTCCTACTCGTCCTTACCCCGAACTAACCCTCTCCTACGGATCCTACTCTCCGCTCTGAGGTGTTGTAAGGCGCGTAATACGATACCGTCTGTAGTCCTAGGTGACCTTGCGGCGCTCAGGTCGTCCTGCAGACGATCCTGCGGCTCGCCCGATGACTCCCTCGTCGTTGACCCCGTGTCACTACTCCAGAAGAAGAGAACTCCCTACTGCCCCTGCGTTTTCTTTTAAACTATCCACATCAAAGGCTAGGCGCCCCCGTCCCGACCGCCTTGGTCTCTCGACCAATCCTGAGCCTAGGATTTCCCGCCTTTTGCGATCCCGCCGGCCTTTGACCTTTTGACCAATCAGCAGCCCCGGGTCCTGATCCTAGCTGTCTGCCTTGCTGACCCGTGTTTGTGTTTGTATGCGTTTCTAACTGCGGGGCTCTCTGAGCTCGCCGTGGTCGTGCGATCTCAAATCCGCCCACGGCGCCGCAGTGTTACTTAGCCTGGGAAGGGTCCTGTCCAATTCCCTGGCCCTGAGAAACCGTGGGGTAACCCCCGAGGGGCCCTCGGGTGAAAACTCAGGGTAGGTGACCCGACCACAAGGCCTACGTGGGTGCGGGTGCGTGCTTATGTGGGGGGGGTGATGGGGGGCAGTGCAGTGGTGGAAGCCGGGCGGCTCCCTGGCTCGGCAGAGCAGCCCCGTCGTTGTGGCACCACATAGCCCCCCGGGGTGCCAGTCCCCGTCCCGGGTTGACTGGAGCACCTCGCCTGGGTTGCCCCCACGAGGTATCGCCGCGGGGTCCGCGGGATTCGCCCGGCCCTTGTGGCTGGCCTCGGGGTGGCGGCTCCGTCTCCTGGGGCTCCAGCGGTGGTCTCCTCCTCCATTCCAATGGCTCCCCTCGGCCTCTGGCACCTGCGGGCTGGGGAACAAACTCAGAGGCGGTGGGGTTTAAGGGTCGCCGTCCTCGTCGCCCCCGGCCCGTCCGGGGCCCCTCGGAGCCCGGGGCTCCAGGGGGCCCATATACTGCGCGAGGCCCCCGGGCACGGGGGGTGGGGGACCCCGGGGTTTCGGGGTACTTGGACGGCGGGGCTCCCCCCTCGGGGGCTGCTCGCCACGGCTTCAGTCGGCGGATGTTGACCACCATCTCCCGGCCCCTCTCTCCTCCCTGAATCAGCACCGTCCATGGTGAGATCTGCCGTCTCACAATCCAGGGTCCTCGCCAGTAGGTGGTCAGCTTCCCCACCTGTCCGCACCGACGCGGGGAGTGTACAGCCACACCTCGGAGCCCGCAGTGTAGAAGGGGGGCTCCATACGGGGTCGGGCGCCCTGCTCTTGCCGCTGGTGCGCGGCCTCTCCGTGCGGGTAGGCTCGGCCCCTGGCCCCTCGCAGGGTCTCCAGCAAGTGCTCCACGGGGTGGCTCCCTTCCTCCCGTTGCGGCGGAGGGACACCGAACAGCAGATCTGCGGGCAGGCGAGACTCGCGACCAAACATCATTAGGAACGGGGTCTGTCCTGTAGATGTGTGAACGGCGGTGGTGTAGGCGAACAGGGCATAGGGGAGGTGTTCGTCCCAGTCCTGTTGATTCGCGGCCGCCATGCGTTTAAGCTTCCCGGCCAGAGTCTGGTTCATCCTCTCTACCATCCCATTCGCCTGGGGGTGATACGCCGTGGTTCAGTCCTTCTGGATCCGAACTCTCGGCACAGGGCCTGGAATAGTTCGGCCTCGAATTCACTACCCTGGTCGGTAATGACTCGTTCGGGGATCCCGCACTTAAGTACGTAGTTTTCCACGAAGGCCCGGGCCACTACGAGGGCTGTTTTATCCGGGATAGCCACCGCCACGGGGTAGCGGGTGAAGTACTCCACCGCTACGAGAATATATCGGTTGCCCCGGTGGGATCGTGGAAAGGGCCCCTGCAGGTCGATTCCGACCAACTGATTCGTCCGACTGACTCGGAACGGCCTCAGGGTACCTGGTACCTCGCCGGCTTTTGCCGACACTGCTGACAGGCCCGGCAGCCCTGCACCCAGGCGGCCACATCTTGCGCCAATTTAGGCCAGAGATACTGGCGACGCAGAGTCTCCCGGGTGCGCCGTTCCCCATCATGGCCCCCGAGCAGGTGGTCGTGTACCAGTTGTAGTAGTTGGGTCACACATGGGCGGGAACGCAGATGCACCCCGGCTGCCCAGCGTCGGCCAGTTCCCTCACCACCCCGTTTTCTACACACAACCGGGCATACAAACCGCTCCAGGGTCCTGGTAGGGCGCTCTTTTCCTCCCGCAGTGCCGCCTCCACTGCCGCCAGATCCGGATCTCGCTGCTGGGTCTGTCTCAGCTGCTCGTCGTTTAGGCCCGGGAAGGCGCAGCCGACGTCCTTCTGGATCCGTCCGATCGGGTCCCGAGCCGCGGGTCCCGCGCTTGCCGGGCGGTCGACGGGATCCTCAGTGCCACCTGTGAGGGTCTCTGTGGCGCACACTGCACTCTCTCTCGCTGGGGAGGGGTCAGTGGCCGCGGCCTCTCGGGGGTCCGTTGCCTGCCGGCAGCGTCCCCCCGTGAAACACGGGCAGGCCTCCTCCGCCCTCGTCTCGGCGTACACCGTGGGTCGCCTCGACAAGGCGTCCGCGTTTGCATGCGTCCGGCCAGCCCGATATTCGATTTGCAGGTTGTACTCCTGCAACTGTGCCAACCACCGGGCCATCTGCCCCCGCGGCTCCTTGAATGTAAGAAGAAACTGCAGAGCATAATGGTCAGTGCGTACGCGACATCTCCTGCCGTACAAATACGGCCAGAACTGTTTGCATGCGAAAATCACGGCGTACAACTCTTGGCGGGTCACGCAATAGTTCAGCTCGGCCCCACTCAAGGTCCGGCTGGCGTACGCGATGACTCGTTCCGTCCCATCCTGTACCTGTGACAACACCGCGCCCAGTCCGCTGCTGCAGGCGTCGTCCAAAATAAAATCGGTGGTAAAATCGGGAAAGCGAGGGTGGGGGCGTGGGTGAGGTGATCTTTGAGAGTGGTGAAGGCCGTCTGGCAGGCCCCCGTCCACTGGTAGGGTGCTTAGGGAGGTGAGTTGGGTGAGAGGGCGTGCAATCTCGCTGAATCCCTTTACAAATCGACGATAATAGGTGGCGAGCCCCAAAAATGATCTGATCTCCGTCAGATTCCTTGGCCGTGGCCACTCCACTACGGCGCGTACCTTCTCCGGATCGGTGTGCACGCCTGCCTCGCTGACGCGATGCCCGAGGTACCCCACCTCGCGTTGTGCGATGTAACACTTACGTGGCTTGAGCTTGAGATGAGCCGCTCGCAGTCGCTGGAACACCTCTCGAAGCCTGGACCAATGCTCAGACAAAGATCTACTGAACACTATCACATCGTCCAAGTAAATCAGGCACTGTTCCCACTGCAAGCCCCGCATCACAACTCCATCAACCGCTGGAACGTCGCGGGTGCGTTAGTGAGTCCGAACGGCAACACTCGAAACTCAAACAGGCCCATCGGGGTGGTGAATGCTGTTTTTGGCCGATCCTCCTCCGTCATCTCCACCTGCCAGTAACCGGACGCCAGATCGAGGGTGGAAAAATACCGCGCTCCTGCGAGACTGTCGAAGGTGTCGTCGATGCGGGTATGGGGAAGGCATCGCCGAGCGTGACTGCATTTAGTTTACGGTAATCGACGCAGAACCGGGTTGACCCATCCTTTTTCGTTACTAGTACCACCGGGGCTGACCAGGGGCTCGCCGAGGGCTGAATTATGTTATCGCGAAGCATGTCCCCAACTGCCTCTTTGATTTGGCGCGTTTGGTTGCGCCCACTCGGTACGCAGGGAGTTTGATGGGTCGGGCTGCACCGGTGTCAATTTGGTGCTTAACAAGATCGGTCCGACCCACGTCCGAGTCGTGTTCACTGAATACGTCGGCATACTCCCGCAGTAACTCGCGCAGCCGATCGGCCTCTCCCTTAGGTAAATCCGCCCATGGTACATGTAACGCGTCGAGCAGGGGAACGACCTCGGCTCGGGAGTCGGGCCGACTCGCCAGGCCAGGTCCTGGTCACCCTCAGGACACCCGGGTCCTCAGCCCAGAGTGCGAACACCGAGTCGTTAGAGTGGCGTGCGTGCAGGGGGTGTACGGTGGCTATCGGGGTGCGCCGTCGCAGTATCGCTGGGTATTGTGGGGGTTAAACATCCGCATAAACAATCGGTCCCCATCTGCGTTTACCAACGTGGCGGATCCCACTATCCCATACCGTTTTTCCAACTCCGGGTGAGGAGTTAGCATTACCTCTCCTGATGGTCGGAGCGCGGGGTCGGTGGGGATGTTGCCACCGGCACCAGCATCTCGGTGAGCGGGCCGATGGTGACTGCCGTCGCCAGGATAGCGGCCACAGGTGCGAAGCGGGGGCGCGTCGGTTCTCGTCCCAAGAACGGTATCCGCTCGCCGTTGCTCTCCATGGTGGCGCATCGCTGGCGGGGTTGCACGTTGAGTCCCAGCCGTTCTAAGAGGTCGGTACCTGCGATACACTCGTGACACAACGCACTCGACACGTAGAACTCCTGGGTGCACACCTGACTGCCTATGCGGACCTCTAGGGTGGCTCTCCCCAGCAGCCCCATTCCGGCTCCGCTCGCCATGTGCAGCGCGCGGTCCGGTGCCTGCAGGTGACGCACGTCGACCCCGATCGCGCTGCAGTGCGCTGTGCTCACGAGCGAGGCCACCGCCCCCTTGTCCAGCAGGATTCGGGTACGCACTCCGTTTACCTCCCCTTCCACCAGCGATGTGGCCCCCGTGATCCCCGCCACCAGCTCCCGCAGCCAGTCGCCAGGAGTCACCGTTTCTGTGGGCGTTGTTGCTGGAACCTGTGTGGAGATCACTCGCTCGCCATTATTCTCACAGCTTGTTTGTGCCGGGGCTACGTCGATTTCACCCCCCGGTGGTCCCCTCTCTAGGGGGCCTTAGTGTTTGACCTTAGCTCTTGTCTAGCTCGGGCGACCTGAGGACAGTCCCTCACTAGATGCCCTCGGCGATCGCACATATAACATGCCCGGGGAGGGGGGGCGGCTCCGTAGTGGGCCCCCTGCCCACTCCCTCCCCCCCCATTACGCCGCTGTCCACCCTCCACCTCTAGTCGGGCTACCCTCCAGATAACCCTCCCACCGTGGCGCGTAGGTCCCCCATTTCGGATCGGATGGTCTCAACGGAGGATTGCAGTTGGGTCATATTTTTATTCGTTTCCTCGCGTACCTGGTTACCTGGCCGGAGACATCCTTTATACCCGTTTGTATACCGGCAACCCATCCCGGGGTTGTCTCGCGGGACACTGGAGGCTCTCTTTCCCGGCCCCTTACCGTCCTCGCGAGCTCCTGTTCCTCCTCCTCGTCTTCCGAGAGCAGGCTCGCAATGGCGCGCTCTCGTCCCAGCCCCGGAGCTGCGCGCGTTCGCTGTGAATTCTTTCACACTTACGTGCGCGCTCGACAAGGGTGTTAAAGGGAAGACGTGGGCAGCTCATGTCTGGCTGCCACCACGCCGTGTGAGACAGGTACCGCTGGATTTTTTCGGCGGCCAGTTCCTCAATAACATCAGTTGTGTACCCCGGGCGTGCGATCTTTGTTAACTCGCGCACATCCTCGGCGTAATCACGTAGATCTTCGCCAGGTTGGCGACAGCGCGCCTCTAAGGCCGATTTTGCTTCCTCCTCGTCACGCGTGCCAAAACGCTGATCGAGTCGGCGCATCAGCTCCTCTAGCTGTGTCTGTGCGCTCGCGGGTAAGGCTTCTACAAAATCGGCTGCCCGCCCATCAAGATTCATATTAAGTTGACGTACTGCCTGCGCGTCCGTCCATCCATTAATTTCCTTGGCCCCTAAGAGATTGCGGGCGAATGCCTTCCACGAAGGGGCCCCCCGGCCGGTAAATATTAGTCTTATTTTAGCGTGAGGTAACGCGGGGGTCCGTACCGCTTCCGACACCAATTTGTGGGGTCGCTAGCCCCGAGATCCCTCCCTCGATAACGCTAACGGCCGGGCTAGCATCATCAATCGCCCGCCCGCTGCTAAGCGAACCGCTGCTAAGTTCCTCACCCATGGTGTGGGAGCCGTCGCCCGAGGATTCCCCTCCACCGCGGGTCCGCGTAGCAGGCATGGTTAATTACGTACGCGCACACCCACACACACAGCTCTGCACGGCACTCACTCTTGCGCCGCTCTGCGCCGCGCTGGCCGCTCACGTTACGATCGCGCACCTGGGGTACGCCGATTTCGCACGACGAGAGCTTACGCATACACCGTACCACACGCGTTCACACTTATCTCAAATCCGCCCACGGCGCCGCAGTGTTACTTAGCCTGGGAAGGGTCCTGTCCAATTCCCTGGCCCTGAGAAACCGTGGGTAACCCCCCGAGGGGGCCCTCGGTGAAAACTCAGGGTAGGTGACCCGACCACAAGGCCCTACGTGGGTGCGGGTGCGTGCTTATGTGGGGGGGGGTGATGGGGGCAGTGCAGTGGTGGAAGCCGGGCGGCTCCCTGGCTCGGCAGAGCAGCCCCGTCGTTGTGGCACCACAGTGACGTTGTAAGCCTCATTTTGGCGCCCCTTTACCTTGGCGCCTGGGACATATGTACCCCCCTGCCCCCCCCCCAGCTACGCCTCTGTGGGTGATGGAGGGAGCATGATGAGTGATGTGTGGGGGGTGATGGCTGGATGATGATGGTGATGAGTGATGGGAAGGCTGATGGAGGTAGAGGGAGGGGGGATGATGATGATGTTCATGAATCATGATTATGATGTCAGTTGAGGTTGGTGTTCGTGATGATGCTAGTGATGTTAATGTTGTCGAGGCAAGTGATTGTGGCGGTGATGGTGGCGGTGGCGATGAAAGTGGCAGTGACGGTGATGGTGGCGGTGGTGGTGGTGGTTGATGGTGGTAGCGGTGGTGGTTGATGGTGGTGGTGATGGTGGCGGTGATGATGGTGGTGGCGGTGATTATGGTGGTGGTGACGGTGATGGCGGTGGTGATGGTGGCGGTGACGGTGGTGGTGACGGTGATGGTGNCGGTGATGGTGGCGGTGGTGTGTAGGTGTGGCTCGAGGTGTTTGGCGGACCGGAGAACGGAGGAATCTACGCTGACAACAACAACGACTCCATCTTCTCGGGGATTCTCCTCTACCCGGAATAGGCCCCGTCGCTCCAGCGCCACACGGTCAAGAACAAGAGGCAGGGACGGTGACGGTGGTGATGGTGATGGTGGTTGTGATGGTGATGATGGTGATGATGGTGATGGTGGTTGTGATGGTGATGGTGGTGATGGTCTCACAATAAACTCCGGGAGTCTCCGTCAGACTTTGCCTCTATATATTGATTTATTCCACAGTGAGTTGGGTCACGGGTCACGGGGTCACGGGGTCACAGGGTACAGACAAGATCAGCACCCCCCCCNTTCCCCCACGGAATTCAGGGGGTGGGGGGGGCCTGCAGAGAGAAGCTGGGCCCCGAATCCAGAGGCACAGGCGCAGGCCTGCAAGTCCTCGCACGTGCCACCGCTACCACCGCCACCACGCACCGCCACCACCACCGCCGCCACCGCCACCACCACCACCGCCGCCACCACCGCCACCGCCACCACCACCGCCACCACCACCGCCATCACCGCCGCCGCCACCACCACACAACGACGACGAACCCTGCCCATCCTCGACTTCACTGCGGTGGAGGGGAAGTGGGGGTGGGGCTCTTGAGCACCTCCCAGCCCTCCCATCGCTTCAGCTGCCGCGCCGGGAGATGGAACCGAATCGGCGACCTCTGCATCACCGCCAACAGTGGCAGCTGCCCGGCGAGAATTGTCCCTGCCTTGGGTCACGTGCACATCTACACGTGATTTAGATCCAACCGACGTGTAGGCTACGGCTGATCAGCGCAGTGCCGGATTATCCTCGTAGCAAGAGTAGCTACATATGAATCTTGATTTGAAGCTTTCGTGACTGCAGGAATCCATAGTCTTTGATTCTTTGGGTAAAGTCACGTGGGTAGAAATAATTACACTGGTCAACCAAAAAAAAACATTTTTTTCTGGCCTGGACTTTTGCAGCTATTTTAGACTAATTTCAGGGTGCTGATTCCAAATCTGAACTCAGATTTGCTCTATCACATCTCATTTTAATGCTATCGGCATACCCCATTTTCATTGATTTCACCCGAAATTAACTCTGTCACTTATGATTGCAAGTCGTTGCGAGTCAGTGACTGCTTTAGTGTTAAAATATGGTGCTGTATTTTAGGATAGTGTGTTTTAATATCATTTTATGTAGATATCCACATTTATTTAATATTTTTATTCTGCAGTTTTTATTGAAAATGCAATATTTGATATCTCAAAAACCTGATGTGATAGACAGATTTGGAATCAGCACCCCAACATTACCTTAAACCCGTTGGAATAGCTTGTGCCAGAAAAGTGTGTTGACCGGTGTTATAGATCACGACGTTTCGATCGCAACGCAAGCAATCGTCATCACGTGGGACAACCACAGCTACTTCAGCAGTGTCTACTTGCTGTGGTTGTCCACCTGACGACGATTGCGTGCGTTGCAATCGAAACGTCGTGATCCATTGTTTTTCTACCTCCGTGACTTTACCGAAAGAACCAAAGAGTAGTAGCTACATGTGTAGTAGCTACACGTGTAGTAGCTGCACGTGTAGTAGTTACACGTGTAGTAGCTACACGTGTAGTAGCTGCACGTGTAGTAGCTGCACGTGTAGTAGCTGCACGTGTAGTAGCTACTACACATGTGTAGTAACTACATGTGTAGTAGCTACACGTGTAGTAGCTACACGTGTAGTAGCTACTACATGTGTAGTAGCTACATGTGTAGTAGCTACATGTGTAGTAGCTACATGTGTAGTAGCTACATGTGTAGTAACTACACGTGTAGTAGCTGCTACACGTGTAGCTACGGGCCCCGCACTTTCAAGGGCCCCCGCGTTAAATGCTTTCAAGCTACCAATTCCGATTCAGTGATTCTGCACTTGCTCTATTACTATAGTACTATACCGCCTTCAACTTTTATGAACGACTTTGGTGTTTAAGGTTAGCGATTTTATCGTTAATATCTGGCTCTATAGCAAATGAAAAAATTACTTTACTATGCAAGTATAAAAATGTGTGTGTTTTTAATATTTACGTGTTTTATTTATTTATTTAGGGCCCCTTCATAACAGATGCTACAGGACCCGCACTCGCTTCGTCCGGCACTGGATCAGCGTGTAACTTGCAGCTTGTCGTCCGTGCCTAGCGCACACGCCGCTTGGATTCTTCCCGTCCCTGCAACTGACAGCTGCTGTCAGCCAGCGGCCGACTTAGGGACCCCCGGGATAAAGGGGGTGAACATTGGGGTGGGTGGGATGGGGGGTCTAACTGGGATCCCTGAAAGAAAGGGGGGGGNAGCAAGGGAATTAAGACCCCCTTCTCGTGGGGTTAAACGAACTCCGCTAGCTAAGGTAGGGATTCAGAGTCATCTCGGGGGGTTCGATCGCGGACCCCTCCTGGGAATGAAATGGGGGGGGGGGCCCTAAGAAGTTAAGCTGGGAACCGTGCACACAGATGGGGGGGCCCTGGAGACTATGAGAGACTCCGGGAGGCATGGAGGGGGGGGCTTGTGGATTCAAAGTGAATCCTGCAAAGGGGGCTGGGAGGACCTCGGTGTGAGTGGCGTTGACCCCGGGACCCTGTGGTGAGACCCCGGGACCCCTGTGGTGAGACCCCGGGACCCCTGTGGTGAGACCCCGGGCTCAGTAGTCGCCGTAGTCCCCGTGGTGGAACCGCTGGGGGGCCCTGCCGTGACCCCTCTCCTCCTCCTCCTCCTCGTCCTCCCCCTCGTGGCGCCGGGCTCCCCGCTGGGGGCCCCCCTGCCCTGGTACTCGAACCCCGGTTCCCGGTTGCCGGGGTCGTGCTCGGACTCGCCGGGGTCAGGGTCGGGGTCGGGGTCGTCGCGACCCGGAGGCTCGGGGTCGCGGTCGGCCTCGGGGTCGCGGTCGAGGACGGGGTCGGGCCGGTCGAGGTAGTGGCGGCGAGAGGCCTCGGGGTCGCGCGCGTGCAGAGCCCAGAACGCCGCGTCCATTCAAACACCTGCACGCCGAGGGGGGCGGGGGGGGGGTCGAGGGGGACCACGGGGGGTCAAGGGGGCCGTGTGAAGGGGGTTGCAGGGACCAAGGGGAACTACGGGTCAAGGGGGCCGTGGTGGCCAAGGGGGACTGCGAGGGTCAAGGAGGACCGCGGGGATCAAGGGGAACTACGGGTCAAGGGGACCGCGGGGTCAAGGGGGTTGCCGGGGTTCAAGGGGAACCGTGGTGGGTCAAGGGGGACCGCGGGGTCAAGGGGGGCCACGTGGGTCAATGGGGACCACAGGGATCAAGGGGGCCCACGAGGGGGGTCAACGGGGGCAATAGGATCACGGGGGCCACGTGGTGAATCAGAGGGCCCACGGCAGCGGGGGGCGCTCACCGCCTCGTAGTGGCCCAGGTGCAGGAAGTGCTGGTGCAGGCGCCAGAACGTGGGGTCCTGGGGTCCCAGGCCTGGCGCCGGGTCCGCAGGAAGGCGTGGGCGGCCCGGGAGCCCACGGAGACTGCGGGGAGGGAGGCAGAGCGAGGGTGAGCGAGAGAGTGAGCGAGAGGGTGAGCGAGCGAGAGAGTGAGCGAGAGGGTGAGAGAGCGAGAGCGAGCGAGTGAGCGAGAGGTGGGGGTTGACATAAAGCAAAGTTATTTTTTAAAAAAACGAAATGATGAACGAAGCAAAGTGCCGACTACACCGAGCATCTTGTTTCCACTGATCGTTAAAAAAGAGAGGGAGGGAGGGAAAGGAATGAGACGGAGAGGAGGAGAGAGAGGGGGGGGGGGAAGGAGTGGAGAGAGGGAAAGAGTGAGGGGGAGAGAGTGAGGAGGAAAAGGAATGAGACAGAGTGATGGTGGAGAGGGGGGGNCGAGAGAGATGAGACAGAGGGAGGAGGCGAGAGGGGAAGAAGTAAGGAGAGGAGGGGAAATGAAGGTGGAAAGGGGAGGGAGGGGGCGGAGTGATGAGACAAGACGAGAGGTGGGTAGTAGATTCTGTGTGACCAGGTGAGAACTGGAGAGACGTGGGTAGAAGTCTCATTTGCAAGAGTGACCCGCATGGGAGAGTGGAGGAGTCTCTACACCCGGGGTTTGGCCTCAGAGATCTCACTACAAAATCAGTCGAGTGGCATCACCTTTATCGTCAGCTGCGTCTCGCTGTGTGGAAGCTACCTGGCCTCTCGCTCAAGGTCTTGTCAGCCAAAGTTGTGCCCTCCCTTCTCTATAACTGCGAAAACGTGGACTCCCCTGAAGGAACATCTCCGCCGGTATGAAACATTCAGGCTGATACTGTCGATGATCCGTCCTGGCTTTAACCAGACTGCGTTGTGTGAGGAGCTCACAAATCCTCCAGAGACCTGGACACAGTCCATCGGACAGGCGAGGCTGCGTTGGCTGGGTCATGTGGGCCACATGACCCCCGCATGGCCAAACAGCTTCTGTTTGGCCGGATAGAGGGGCTAAACGAGCATAGCACGGACTGGAGAAGAATGGAGGATGTGTGAATGTGTGTTGTGCACTGCGCTGCGCTGCAATAGCGACCCGAGTTGGATTCTCGCTCACGGTCAACACCAGTGACGATTATCTGAACCGGTCCTGGGCCTCCCCTAGGTCTACTCAGCCTCAAATGAGTACCTGGTGCGTAAACATCGCCACTGGTGTGACCGGGCGTGGTGTTGGCACCAGTGAGTGAGTGGGTGAGTGGTGNTGTGGGTGGGTGAGTGAGTGGGTGAGTGAGTGGTGAGTGAGTGAGTGAGTGGGTNAGTGGGTGAGTGAGTGAATGAGTGGGTGAGTGAGTGGTGGGTGGAGTGGTGTGTGGGTGGTGGTGGGAATTGAGTGAGTGGGTGAGTGAGTGCGTGAGTAAATGGATCACCTTCTTGCTGAACCTCATCTCCAGCTCTTTTGCTGATTCTCCCAGCTTCTCCATCTACACGACGGACAGCAGCCACGGGTGAGTCGGTCACGGTCTCGTGACGGGAGCGCGAGTTAAGAGGGTCGTGGATGGTGGAACACGGGTGAGTGAGAGCGTCACAGGTGAGTGAGTCACGGGTTAAAGAGTCGTGGTGAGTCGTGGTGAGTTGTGGCTGAGTCGTGGTGAGCACGGGTGAGCGAGTCACATGGGGCTTACCTGGAGCTGCCACCATCAGGAGCAGCAAGAAGATTGGCCACATATTGGCGGTCGTGGTGAACCTAGCCTGGCACAAACCTGCCACAACAACCCAAAAGTGATGCAACAACAACCATGCGGCCAGAAGTACGCCGACCGCCTTTGTCTCTCCAGCACTGGGGATGCCCAGCGGTGAAGTGAACTCGTAGCGGAGCGCTAACCGCTGCGCCACCGCTCCTCACACTCACTCACCGCACAAAACGCGACCCCTCTCTGTGGCTCGCACACCGCACGCAGAACAAAGGCGGGTGGGGAGGGGAGGGCTCTGGTGCGGGGGGAGGGTTTGGTGGGATGTGGGGGGGGAGCTGGGGTGGGGAGGGGAGGGGCTCTGGTGCGGGGGAGGAGGTTGAGGGGAGGGGGTTGGTTTGTGTGGAGGAGCGATGTGGCTACTCAAGCACACAGCCTCCTCATCATCATCACCTCCTCACCTCCTCCTCATCATCACCTCCTCCTCGCCCTGGCAAGGGGTGGGACTCGCTGGAGGGACACTGGCTCCCCACAGACACCAAAGCTAAACAGAGTTTTACTGGTAGGAACCTCCTGGTTACACCAGCCCACAGGGGATTATTGTGTCCGTCCGTCCGTCGTCCAGGGAGGGGCTGGGTGGGGGTGGGGCTGGGTGGGGAGTGGCTGGTTACCCCGTGGTGCCCTTATACAACTCAACGTTTAACCTACTCACGCCGGCTTGTGCCCGCCCTCGCAATCGGGCATATTTGCGGAATACACCACGCCGCCGTTGACCCTGGCCATTGACCAAGCAACCCAACGTTCCTACCAGCTCCCTCCGCAGGAGGAATGTGTTTAAGCAGGAAAGTCCATCGCCTCGAGCTTCCACTCCACACAGCTCATCAGCGAGCCCTCCACACAGCTCATCAGCGTGCCTCCACCACCACACTACCGGCTTCAACTCCACACATCTCATCAGCGAGCCTCCACCACCACACTACCGGCTTCCACTCCACACATCTCATCAGCGAGCCCTCCACCACCACACTACCGGCTTCCACTACACACATCTCATCAGCGAGCACACCAGGTCCACGAGTGGAGGAGCCCTCCACCACCACCACCACACTCGGACATTCCTCCTGGCTTCCACCTGTGGGCGACTGCGGTTATGAACACCACGGCCATAGAACCTGGCACTGCTACACACACAGGTGAAGACGTGGATGGGTGAGTAGGTGACTTGGTGATGAGTGGAGGGGTGAGTGGGGTGGGGGTGGGCGGGTGAGTGGGCTGGTGAGTGTGGGGTGTGAATGGGTGAGTGGGGTGTAAATGGGCGAGTGGGTGTGGGGGAGTGAATGGGTGGGTGTAGAGTACCTGCAAATCACCAACTCACAAAGCAACTGGACGGCTCAATCACTTCGAACTCAATCTCGACTCGTTGCTCTTCAGGGGAAGAGGGAGAGGTCTGGGGGGAGGGTCGGGGGGTACAGGAGGTGGGAGTCCTGCACGTGGCTGCCATTACCCCCACCCCTCTCCCCCCACGTCCCTGCTGTTCAGGAATTCACATCTGTGAGCAGTTATGGAAACTCAGAGACAGATATATAGAGGCACACTTTTAATCAAGAGACAGAGCCACTTTCACTTGTACAGGGCGTGGACACACACAAGACGGCGAGACACTCCGAGACTCACCGTGGGTCAGGGTCCTCACCGTCTGTTTAGCTTGAGTCTCAAGACTCGTGCTCAGGAGGGTCCTGCCAAGCTTGTCGCACCACTAGGGCGTGATGCTGCTGCTTTGCGATCCCAGTTGAGAGATTTTCAGTGAATGTCATCGGCATTGTGGATGTGGCCTAGCCCCAATACCAGTTCCACTGGGCGTGGGGCTTTAGCTCTGGAAGGAGGAAACCGGAGGACACCAATGCGGCAGAGGGAGAAACACAAACTCCACACAGAGAAGCGACGTCCGGGTCGGGAGTCGAACCCACGCGCTGCTTCTGTGATTATTCTTCGGTTCTTTCGGTAAAGTCACGTATAAAGATAACATAATAAATTAAATAATAGCATATATGTCTGTCAGGTATAAATACCTGATGATGATTGCTTGTGTTGCAATCGAAACGTCGTAGTATGCTATTATTTAATTTATTATGTTATCTTTATACGTGACTTTACCGAAAGAACCAAAGAATAATTCCTGCAGTCACGAAAGCTCCAAAATTAAGATTGCTTCTGTGATGTTGGTGCTGCGATGTTCGTGCACCGATCGACGTGCGTTCATCCTCGACAACGCAAACATCACGAGGGACGCTGCGAGATTTGGCCACCGCTGGTTTTATTCAAACATCTCCGAGTTCACACGAGGGACGGACGGACGGCGGGCGCGTGGGTGGGTGGGTGTGGTGTGACCGTGTGTGCGCGTGCGGTGCGAGTGGCGAGGCAACTGGTGCCGGTGAGCGAGGCGAGCGCTAGCTCTGGATGAGGCCCTTGGCCCGGTAGGCAAACGCGTAGAGGCCGACGCCGACCAGCGCCGCCACCACCTCCGTGGCCACGAGCGGCCCGCCCCACACGCCCTGCCGCACCGCACACCAAGACACACCACAGNGTTACATAGCCATACACACAGCACACACCGTTACATAGCAATACACACAGCACACCGTTACACAGCCATACACACAGCACACCACGCCAAACCGTAACACAGCCATACACACAGCATACCGTTACACAGCCATACACACAGCACACCGTTACACAGACACACACCATANACACAGCACACCGTTACATGGCAATACACACAGCACACAGTTACATAGCCATACAGACACCACACCGTTACATAGCCATACACACCACACACCGTTACATAGCCATACACACAGCGCACCACGACCACACCGTTACACAGCCATACAGACAGCACACCATTACACAGCCATACACACACCACACCATAACACCGCACACATACACACAGCACACACGNCGTTACATGGCAATACACACAGCACACCGTTACACAGCCATACACACAGCACACCNGTTACATAGCAATACACACAGCACACCGTTACATAGCAATACACACACCACACTGATACATGGTAATACACACACCACACTATTCCATGGAAATACACACACCACACCGTGACATAGCCATACACACAGCACACTGATACATGGTAATACACACACACACCGTTACGTAGCAATAAACACATCACACCGTTACGTGCTCTATATATGTGTGCATACATGTTTTTACGCGTGTGTTTGCACGAGGAGCAGTGGCGCGACAGAGGAGCGATGCAACAACGAGCGGAGCACCGGGGCGGCTAAACCGCAGTGCGGAGCACAGGTGGTGCCCTCTGCCTGTCACCTCAGTCAGTCCACCCATGGCACCTGGGTCTATATCTCTGACCTCCTGCCAGTGAGCCAAGCACACACACAACGTGGCCTGAAGGTGCACCTCGCCTTCCCAACAGCGGCGATGATTATCTGAACAGATTATAATCTGAACAGTCGTTAAGGCTATATGGTGGGAGCGGCGTGTAGTGGTTAGCGCGTTGCGCTACGAAACCGGCGACCCGAGTTCGATTCCCGCTTACGGCCAACACCAGTGACGATTATTTGAACCGATCCTGGGCCTCCCCTAGGTCGACTCAGCCTCAAATTAGTACCTGGTGCAGTGTGCAAACATCGCCACTAGGGAGACAAAGGCGGTAGGCATGGTGCTGGCCTCCCACCCCCTGGTATACCTTTCCGGCCTTCATAGGTGCTACTCGTTAACAGCACTTGCCGCAACAGTATGTGAAGGCTATACGGGGATCTTTGTATTTGTGTAAGAGTGTGTGTGTAGGTGTGAGTGTGTAGGCGTGTGTGTGACTGTAGGCTTGTGCGAGTGTGTTGGCGTGTGAGTGTGTAGGCGTGTGTGTGTGAGTGTGTAGGCGTGTGAGTGTGTAGGCATGTGTGTAGGCGTGTGTGAGTGTGTAGGCGTGTGAGTGTGTAGGCGTGTGAGTGTGTAGGCGTGTGCGAGTGTGTAGGCATGTGAGTGTGTGAGTGTAGGTGTGTGTGTAGGCGTGTGTATGTACACGTCTGCACTCACCCTGTGTTCCACTGCTACGACGAAGAGCGGGCTGATGTCAGACACATCCTCCTTGTTCCTCTGCGCCTACAAACGTCAACACCACCAGCACCATCAACATCAGCACCACCAACATCAATCACCATAACCACTATCACCACCACTTAGTGCAATGAGTGACAGTGTAGCCGCGATTGACGTTGCTCTCCGCTATGATGTTGTATGATGGTGTATTGCGCTATGACGGTGTATGACGCTATGATGGTGTATGATGGTGTATTGCACTATGACAGTGCTCACTGCTATGACGGTGTATGACGCTATGATGGTGTACGACGCTATGATGGTGTATGACGCTATGATGGTGTATGACGCTATGATGGTGTACGACGCTATGACGGTGTTCACTGCTATGGTGTATGAGCTATGATGGTGTATGACGCTATGATGGTGTATGACGCTATGATGGTGTATGACGCTATGATGGTGTACGACGCTATGATGGTGTATGACGCTATGATGGTGTACGACGCTATGATGGTGTATGACGCTATGATGGTGTACGACGCTATGATGGTGTACGACGCTATGATGCTGTACCATGGCGGTGTACGGTAATGCGTGGCAATGTGTGGCGGCACGGGCGTCGCACCTTGCGCAGGGCGCTGTAGGCCTCCTCGTCGTAGAAGCGCACCGCGTGTGTGCCGCTGCGTGCCGTGCGGTGAGGCTCGCTCCACGACACCTGGGGGTGGGATGGCGGGGGAGGGGACACAGTGGCGCGGACTTTTAGCTCTCGTTTTTGTTCGGAATCGCCGCGACCGATGCCGAGGATATGATCTGCCCCAGTATCCTCTAGGCCGGTAGCAGCAGCACTGCCAGATGTGATCCGCGTCGCTCAGATCGTCCGTACGAGAGACATATGACCCCACGTTACACACCACGCACAGACAAACAGATGGACACGGACGACCAAGACACACGGATGCAGCTAAAACAGCCGCTCATTTACCCGTAGCCGGGTGGCGTTATTTACAAAGACGAGGCGTCTGCCTCTGTCTGACCACTTCGGGTGAGCACCGAGGGCCGGGCTAGATGGCGTCACGTGACCTCGTCCCCCGGGACGGTCTTCCACCGGAGTCCAGCGGCGCTGGGCGGCCGTTGTGGCCCTCCGGCAGAGGTCGCAAACGGGTTTTGATTCCTTACCCGTACCCGGCCGCACCAGAGTCGCAAATGGGTACCTGTACCTGTACCCGGCCGGGTAGCCGGGTATCGGGTAGGGTACGGGTATTGGGTTGCGACCTCTGCCCTCCGGCCAGCTCACCTGGTAGCGGCCCACGTCCTGGCCCTTGGTGACGGGGAACTGCTTCCCGTCCACGTCGGCGTACAGCGCCACGTTCTGGCCTCGCTGCCGCAGTACAGCGAGACCTCGACGATGAACACGGTGTCCGTGGCCAGCACGCCGTCGCTCGTGCTGTACGAGGACGAGACCACCGCGGGGTCCGCACACAGCTCCCCTACACAGAGGCAGAATCGTGGGGGGGGGGGGCACGGTCAGTGTGGGGGTCACGCAGAGTGGCGGCACCACGAGGAGAGCAGCCTGCCATTGTACGAGTGTACGTCAGAGGTCGCAACCGGGTACCCGATACCCGTACCCTACCAATACCTGGTGCGGCCGGATACGGGTAGGCGTGAGTCACTGGTGAGTCACCGTTTGTCACTCATTTCCCAACGTCTTGTCTCTTCTCACAATTCAAGTTCCTAGAATCAACCCACCCGCGCCTGCAACATGGCTTCATCCCAGAGGTCGCAATCGGGTACTCGATACCCGTACCCTACCGATACCCGGCCGGGTACGGGTAGCTGGGTATCTGGTAGGGTACGGGAACGGTTACCCGTTTGCGACCCTGGTATGGCCGGGTACAGGTAAGGAATCAAAACCCGTTTGCGACCTCTGGTGTACGTTGAACTTCTTTCACAGTGTATGTAGCCAATCGTGCCAATCGGTGGTGCGGGGAAGGATAACAAACGATAAACAACATACTCTTAGGTTTTTTCGGTAAAGTCACGTAGGTAAAAAAATAAAATAATAAAAGTAAATAAAAAATCACAACGTTTCGGAGGCAACACAAGCTTCCGTCTTCAGGTGGAACAGTCACAGCACGACTCCTGTATCAAGTTAAATTTACTTTACTTGATACAGCAATATTAATATTAATTTTATTCTTTTACCTACGTGACTTTACCGATAAAACCTAAGAGTATGAATCCTTGCAGTCACGAAAGCTTCAAATCTAGGATAAACCAACAGCAGTTCCAAATAAATGAGTTTTCAATCTAGATTACCGGTAGTCCCGAGTAACGATGGTCCGACTTACGATATTTCGATCTTACGATGCGATATGACAAAATTGCCATCAACAACCCTTAACATCGTTCAAGTATGCAGACGACGGACAGAATCTTGGTGAGTACAGTACAATATGATACGTTACGATACGTTCAATGCATGTATGATACGTAGCTTTAGCGATTTCATTTTAGGGTTACCACGATACGATACGTTCAATGCATGTTAAGTTTTTTTTATGGCAAATTGGATTGTTTCCTGAAAAAAACTTTCTATTAAATTGCAGTTCATATAGTAGGCTAAGAATTTACCTTGGTTTTTTTACTTTACATTTTACTGTGCAATACAGTATTGTAATTAATATACAGCTATATAGTTTATACAGTACGCTACTGTAAATTGCTCTGTTTTGCTAAATTATCACCATTCTTTAAGACTCCTGGTAGGCTAGGCCATCTTCGACTTACGATATTTTCGACTTACGATGATGTGGTCGTCGTAACGCATCTCCATCGCAAGTAGAGGACTGCCTGTATTTACAAGTGCATAGGTCCAGTGGCTTCCTCTTATTAGAAGAGTGTTACAGACGACCGCAGAAGCGCATCGAAAGCGCGCGATGCGGTGACCGTATTTGTTCGATGGCCAGCCAAAAGCCGCGATGATGTGTAGAGCAAGTGCTGTTAGCGAGCACCTCTGAAGACCCATACACCCACAGAGAGACCCACAGCTTGACAGAGACAAAGAGTCAGAGAGACAGCTCGCATAGATACGCAGATAGACACAGGCTCATGTGGAGGGCTCACTGAGACCCGTATGGTCGTAGACATGCACACAATAGACCTATGACTCCCTCTCTTGAGTTAAACCCACACTGTGCATTTGTTGTGAATGTGTGCGAATTAAAACGCGGTGTTCGCGTAAGGTTGGGTCAATGATTCACAGCTGCGACAATCCACTGCAGGATCAAGGCATCCCCACGATGTGTCGGTCGTGGGGGGGGGGNTGTTCCTCTGACCATACTTCACCAAGCTGGTCACGGCCTACTCTAAAGCAGAATAACCAAGCAGATAAATATCACATCTCTCTCTCGCTCCACATATGAAACTTAAGTATTTGTTTCACACATCCCGTCAGCCCCACACACACACATACACGGCCATCTGGGAAGGCATCTCAGCAGCAGCAGCGTTGGTTTATCAACACAAGCACAACTCGGGAGCGGTTTCGACATTAAGTGTCTCATCAGCAGCAGCAGTCAGTCGCGCTGATTGAACCAATGCTGGCGACACAGCCAGGCGTTCATAGGCGAGGTCCCCTATCTCTGTTCGACACCGACACACAACACCAACACAGCTGCTGCTGCTGCTACTGCTGCTGCTGCTACTGCTACCACTACGCAAGTGATGCCCCTTAGCGCCGCGTTACCTCGCCCAGAGCCCGAACCTGGGGCCCGGGCTGATACCCCCGGGTCTGGTCCAGATCCTACAGCCGAACCTGGGACCCGTACCCAGAGGCCGAACCTGGGACCCGTGACCCAGAGGCCAAACCTGGGACCCGTGACCCAGAGGCCGAACCTGGACCCGTGCCCAGAGGCCGAACCTGGGACCCGTGACCCAGAGGCCAAACCTGGGACCCGTGACCAGAGGCCGTGACCTGGGACACGTGACCCAGAGGCCGTGACCTGGGACCCGTGACCCAGAGCCAGACTCTGGCTCCCACGACTCCGACTTGGCCACGTCACCACTCTGCACCCCGAGGGGGGGGGNACGGGCTCCCACTTCCCCCTCCATCTCCTGCCTCATCAACCTTCCTCCTCGTCCGTTCTCCCTCCACAGCCTCACCCGAGGCGAGCGCCACGGAGGCGGCGAAGAGGAGGCATCTCACGATCGCCCCCATTCGCTGTCCGCTCCTGCTGCTGCTGCTGCTGCACCGCGACTCCATCTTCATCATGATGCTCGTGGCTGGCGGAAGCGGAAGTGCTTCACTCCAGCATGCAGTGCCAGCGCTGACTGCACCCCCTCCTCCCGTCACGCGCCACGTGGTCGCCACTTCCGCCCACGTGGTGGTGGTGGGGGTTTAACACAATCGGAGTCCTGATAATTGTTTTTTTACCTTTTATCTGGCAACAAAACTGACACCTTTTTTTTNACAAGGAGTCATGTTTGTCTTCTTGGTTCTTTCGGTAAAGTCACGTAGAATGGAAATAATAAAAATAAAACATAAAAATAATTCTCACGACGTTCCGGCCACAACGCAAGCAGCCGTCCTCAGGTGAAGAACAGGGCTGTCGAAACGACAGAGATAAGACAGAGTCTGTCTATTTTATTACGTTTTATTTTTATTATATTATTATTTCCATTCTACGTGACTTTACCGAAAGAACCAAGATGAATCCCTGCAGTCACGAAAGCTTTAAATCGAGAGTCATGTTTGCATAGACCACAATACCTGCCGTCGTAATACAACAAAACACAACTCTGATCATGTATGCACGTCCTTGATTTCGAGTTGTGTTTTTTTTGTATTACGACTCAGGTATTGTGGTCTATGCAAACATGACTCCGTAAAAAAGGGTCAGTTTTGTTGCCAGATAAAAGGGTAAAAAAACAATTATATTTTTTCTTCTGGCAAATAAGGTTCCAATAGTGTAAATCGGAGTCTTGTTACGGGCGTTTATTTTTAATGTACTGTCGATGAGATATGAAGCTCTTCTATTTTTCTCCATCTCACAGATGGGTACGGGGTCTCCGGGACGTTACAACAAGAAACAATGCAAAAGCACGATAGGCGTGAAAAGTATAGGAAAGGTGAAAACTAATTTCACGTTAAAAAATAAATAAAATTAAAGTTATTTTTTTCTTGTACCAGATACATCCACTGAGCTTATTAACTTGTTTTTCAATTGCGACCTGCCCACAAATGATAGCTCAACAAAGTGGCGGCTTATCGTGTGGAAATGTTTAGGAGCAAAATAATCGAAATACCAACCTCTGACTTGGGTACACTCACCTGATTCACACAACTGGAATACACTCACCTGATTCACACACCTGGAATACACTCACCCGATTCACACACCTGGAATACACTCACCTGATTCACACAACTAGAATACACTCACCAGATTCACACACCTGGAATACACTCATCAGGCTCCATCACCACTCACTCGTTCTCGCACACAGGACATTTCAATCATGTTTATTGATTACAAATCGAACGCGGATCATTAGCTACAGCTACCAATTAAATTACCGACAATCAATACATTAAAGCGATCATGGATCACCCCTGGAAGGGCGAGGTTTAGCAATCAATACATTAAAGCGATCATGGATCAACCCTGGAAGGGCGAGGTTTAGCAATCAATACATTAAAGCGATCATGAACCGCCGCAAAAAAGGAAAGTTTTGGCGGATAAATCCCTATTGCACTACCAGATTAAGGCCAGACGATGGCAGTACAGCAAGACGGTGCATTGGCCGTTGATTTCGCCTCGTGTACAATGGGGCATCTCCGGATTGTTCCCAGATGAAGCCAAAATCTCAATCATCATAGACTCACAGAGACCCACAGACTAGCACAAAGACTCACCGACTCACACTGACACAGGGAGCCACAGAGACATACAGAGACCCATAGATTAACACAGAGCCCACAGACTCACAGAGAGCCACGGTCTCACACAGAGAGGCACAGACTCACACAGAGAAAGGCACAGACTCACACAGAGAAAGGCAGACTCACACAGAGAAAGGCAGACTCACACAGAGAAAGCCACAGACTCACACAGAGAAAGCCACAGACTTACACAGAGACACAGACTCGCACAGAGAGGCACAGACTCGCACAGAGCCACAGACTCGCACAGAGAAAGGCACAGACTCACACAGAGAGCCATGGACTCACACAGAGAAAGCCACGGACTCACACAGAGAAAGCCACGGACTCACACAGAGAAAGCCACGGACTCACACAGAGAAAGCCACGGACTCACACAGAGAAAGCCACAGACTTACACAGACACAGACTCACACAGAGAGCCAGACTCGCACAGAGNGCACAGACTCGCACAGAGAGGCACAGACTCGCACAGAGAGGCACAGACTCGCACAGAGAGGCACAGACTCGCACAGAGAGGCACAGACTCGCACAGAGAGGCACAGACTCGCACAGAGAGGCACAGACTCGCACAGAAAAGGCACAGACTCGCACAGAGAGAGGCACGGACTCGCACAGAAAGAGCCACGGACTCACACAGAGAAAGCCACGGACTCACACAGAGAAAGCCACGGACTCACACAGAGAAAGCCACAGACTCACACAGAGAAAGCCACAGACTCACACAGAGAAAGCCACAGACTCACACAGAGAAAGCCACAGACTCACACAGAGAAAGCCACAGACTCACACAGAGAAAGCCACAGACTCACACAGAGAAAGCCACAGACTCACACAGAGAAAGCCACAGACTCACACAGAGAAAGCCACGACTCACACAGAGAAAGCCACAGACTCACACAGAGAAAGCCACAGACTCAACAGAAAAGCCACAGACTCACACAGAGAAAGCCACAGACTCACACAGAGAGGCACAGACTCACACAGAGCCAGACTCGTGAAGTCAGGCTCTCGTGGGTAATATTAACCAAGTCTCGCTGGTGATGACGTCGTGTTTTGGATGCCTGGTCAAGTCGCCGCGACTTTCAGCAATTCAGGCAGTGACACCGAGAACCCTGTGAGTAGCATAACGCCACGGCGCCCTCCGGCACCCTCGCAAGAGGCAATGACGTCAGTAGTGTTTGGGATGCAGGACCCTGCTGTTGTGTTAATTCGTGTGCCATGAAGAAGGCCATTGCCCGAAACGTCGCCTACTGTATACTTTGCTTTAAGCCGGCCTCGTAATTAAGATGTCCGTTCTGTGTGATGCCGTCTCGTCCTGCTGTGATGCCAGGCCACACCGTTAGCGTTGAGGACGATTGCCCCGGCGTAGTTTGTGACGTAGCCCGCGTCGGAGCGTCATCTGTTCGGCGCGTGACGTGTTTGCAGTCCCAATCGCTACGAGTCACAGTCGTAGCGATTCTCTCGTCATCACTGCCACCAGCTGCCTCTGTGTGGTGTGCCGTCTCTGTGTCATCTCCGCGATTCCATCTCTGTGCCGTCATTGTCTGTGCGTTGTGCCGACATCTCTCCCGTGGTGTGTCATCTGTGTCGTCTCTGTGCCATCACTGTGTCGTCTCTGTCCGTCTCTCCCTGCGGAGTGCCGACATCTCTCCCGCGGTGTGTCGTCTCTGTGCCATCACTGTCCCTGCGGCGTGCCTCCTTCTCTCCCGCGGCGTGCCGTCTCCGCTCCGTCTCCCTCGCGCCGTGGCCCCGGCACGTCGTAGTAGTCCACGTGTGCGCCGCTGCGGAAGGAGTCTGCCCGCAGCAGGCGCAGCAGCGCACGCGCCGAGTCGCGGGGTCCACCAGCGTCCCTGCAGCACGAGACTTCTCCAGCCGCCCCCGGAGCCCCGCGTCGCCCGTCTGCACGCACGCCTCCGCCTGCATGTCTGTGTCCATCGGACCTGTGCGGGGGGGGGGGGAGGTGAGGGGTTATGAGAAGCGTGATAGCTCCCTTGGTGCCGTCACAAACTCTGTCCTGTTAAGCACGGCTCAACTTGATGACTGATATGGTGAGTATCGTGGTGCGTGTGGTATGGTGATTGAGTAGCACGGGTATCATGGTGAGTCCATTGAGTGTCGTGGTGGGGAGATCGTGGTGTCTGTTGCCCCCTTGTGTTTAAAGCCTCACTCAGTCTCGTGACTATCTCCAGGAGGGTCTTGCCAAGTTTGTCGCAGTAGGGGCAGTGTTGCTGCTTTGTGTATAATTCTAGTTGTGTATTTCGCAGTGTAAATGTTGATGGCCACTGTGAGTAAAGCAAACGGTGCATGCGATATGTGTGGTTAATACACAACGCAGTATTAACGAAGGCAGCCGCTGGATTCGAAGGCAAAACCTGACTGTTGTTGGTTTGTTAGTATTGGCACGTGTATTGGTACGAGTGTTGGTGCGTGTGTGTTGGACGCTACTGGGCAGTTGGAGGCAGTCGCCCTCCAACAACAACGGAGGGCGGAGGAGCGACGCTCACAACAAAGAGCGGAGCGCCGGGTGGCTAAAGCACAGCAAGTTGGCACAGTAGGGGGCACAGGTGGTGCATCAGCCAGTCATCTTAGTCAGTCGACCCGTGGCACCTGGGTCTGTCCCGTGACCTCCTGCCAGCGAGCATTCGACACTTCACGTGGCCTCAAGGTGCACATGGCCTGGCACAAGCGCCGTGGTGACGTCACCGCCACTTAGTGGCGAATGGCGGTTGTTGTTGTTGTTGGATTGAGTGTTGAATGCTGTCGTAAGCAGGGCGACCGCACCAGGAGCGTAGTTAAGGACCCGCACGTGCGGCTCCTCGGTTGCCACGACGACGTGCAGCATGTCTCTAGCTGCGCGTGACGAGCAGTACGGAGCCCAGCTCGGGTACGGAGTGATGGCGCACAGAGAGCTCACGTTAATCACCATGGCAACGCGTCCTACACACATACACACACAGCTCACGTTAATTACCATGGCAACGCGTTCTACACACATACACACACACACAGCTCATGTTAACCACCATGGCAACGCGTCCTACACACATACACACACACAGCTCACGTTAACCACCATGGCAACGCGTTCTACACACACACAGCTCACATTAATCACCATGGCAACACGTCCTACACACATACACACACAGCTCATGTTAATCACCATGGCAACGCGTTCTACACACATACACACACAGCTCATGTTAATCACCATGGCAATGCGTCCGACACACATACACACACAGCTCACATTAATCACCATGGCAACGCGTTCTACACACATACACACACAGCTCATGTTAATCACCATGGCAACGCGTCCTACACACATACACACACACAGCTCACGTTAACCACCATGGCAACGCGTTCTACACACATACACACACAAAGCTCACATTAATCACCATGGCAACGCGTCCTACACACACAGCTCACATTAATCACCATGGCAACGCGTCCTACACACATACACACAGCTCACGTTAATCACCGTGGCAAAGCGTCCTACACACACACAGCTCATGTTAATCACCATGGCAACGCGTTCTACACACACAGAGCTCACAGTAATCGCCGTGGAAATATTGCCCTACACACACACACACGCACACACACCCTCACATCCTTTCACCTGAGGGACCCTCATCCCCCCGGTCCCCTCAGCCTCCTCGGGGCCCTGGAACCAGCGTAGTGCGGCTGCTGCGAGGAGCAGGGGGGCGGCCACGTTGAGCTGGAGGTGGCGGCACAGGGGGCCCACTCGGCCGTCGTCACGTCCCTCACTCGCCGGCTCACGTCCCCAGCGAGCCTGGGGGGGGGGGGGGGTGGGAGGGTACAAAGGTCGCAAACGGGTTTTGATTCCACAACCGGGTACCCGTACCCTACCCTCACATCGGGTAGCCGTTTGCGACCCTGGCCGGGTACGGGTACGGGTAGGCCGTGAGTCACTGGTGAGTAACCGTTTGTCACTCATTTCGGGTAGGGTACGGGTAGGGAACTAGTACCCGTACCGGCCGGGTACGGGTAGCCGTTTGCGACCCTGGTGCGGCCGGGTACGGGTAAGGAATCAAAACCCGTTTGCGACCTCTGCCCGTACCCGGCCGCACCAGGGTCGCAATCGGGTACTCGTACCCTACCCGATACCCGGCTACCCGTACCCGGCCGGGTATCGTGTAGGGTACGGGTACCCAATTGCGACCTCTGGGATGAAGCCATGTTGCAGGCGCGGGTGGGTTGATTCTAGGAACTTGAATTGTGAGAAGAGACAAGACGTTGGGAAATGAGTGACAATCACGGTTACTCACCAGTGACTCACGGCCTACCCGTACCCGTACCCGGCCGCACCAGGGTCGCAAACGGCTACCCATACCCGGCCGGGTACGCGTAGCTGGGTATCTGGTAGGGTACGGGTATCAGGTACCCGATTGCGACCTCTGGGAGGGTCACAGTTGGGGGTGAGCACAGGAAGGGGGTCACAGTGAACGAGTCGCGGTGAGGGGGGCACAGTGAAAGGGGCACGTGGGGGGGGGGCGTGGTGAGGGGGCACAGTGCGGGAGGAACATAGCAGAGGGGTGAGCACAGTAAGGGGGTCACAGTGAGGGGGGCCTGGGTTTAACTCCCGACTCTGGTGCCTGTGTGGAGTTTGTGTCTCTCCCTGTTCTGCAGTGAGAGTGAGGAGCGACGATCACAACGAGCGGAGCGCGGGCAGCTAAAACGCAGCGAGTTGGCGCAATGGGGAGCACAGGTGGTGCATCTTCCAGTCATTTAGGTCAAATAACAAATAGCACCTCGGTCTGTCCCATCGTCTCCTGCCAGGAGTGAACCTTCAGCTCTTCACGAGGCGCTTGTGCGCCGTGGTGACGTCACCACCACTTAGTGGTGACGTCACCATGATGTCACCACCACTTAGTGGTGATGTCACCACCACTTAGTGGTGATGTCACCACCACTTAGTGGTGAACGGCGGTTGTTGTTGCGTGTGAATGTGTGCAAGTGTAGTTGTGTACACTCACACATTCACACACAAAGGCGGTCAGGCACGATGCTAGTCACCCACCCTGATGTGTACCATTCTGGCCTACAGAGGTGCTTGCCGGGGATCTGTGACTGTGGTACCAACTGAGCTACCGTCACGCCGGCACACAACGGCTGCTCTTGCGAATGACGTCACTGGGATCCTTCAGGTCCTCTGTGAGTCGAGCAGACGCTATGTGTAGTTATGATGTTCAGGGTTAACACACGCAACCGCGGCGGCCATTCCGGTTAATAAGCCGCGAACCTCCGGGCCAAGCGGTAAAACGAGCTGCGGCCGGGTCACTGCGTAACCGCACCCCCATTGGCGCAAAGCCAGTGCTGGAAATTAACATTTCCATGGCAGGGCCGAGAATGCCCAATCCCAGGCACAGGCCGGGCCAGGCCCAGCACGGATCAATGGTGACGCGGCGGTGTGTGGGGCGGCGTGTGTGGGGCGGCGGTGTGTGGGGCGGCGGTGTGTGGGGCGGCGGTGTGTGGGGCGGCGGTGTGTGGGGCGGCGGTGTGTGGGGCGGCGGTGTGTGGGGCGGCGGTGTGTGGGGCGGCGGTGTGTGGGGCGTCGGTGTGTGGGGCGTCAGTGTGTGGGGCGTCCCCTACCGGCGTTGTTCAGCACCAGCAGCCGCCTGTATTGGCCCGGCTCCTGGGTCCTGAGAGCCGCCTCCAGCGCCTGGAGGCCCTCGGGGCCCTCCAGGTCAGCGGCCACGCACAGCAGGCGCAGGCAGCCCCCAGGGCAGCTCACCAACAGGGATCCCTTCTCCTCTTGGGGTCCCTTTCCTCCCGGGGCTCGCCCCCCACGCACCCCTGCCCCCTGGCTCCTGCGGGGGCCCCCCGTGCCGCTGGGCGAGGAGGCGGTGGGCCAGGAGGCGCAGGGGCTCCAGGGAGCGTGCCGAGAGGAGGAGGAGGGAGCCGGGGCCCAGGACCTCGGCACTCAGCAGCTCTGCGAAGGCCGCTCCGAACCCTCGCGAGGCCCCGTGAGGACGCAGAGCCAGGGGCCTGCGGGGCACCGCACCGTGATACCGCGTCACTCAATCATCACGATACTCCTTACCATGGCATTCAATCACTCACCGTGATACCGCGTCACTCAATCACCACAATACTCCTTACCATGGCATTCAATCACTCACCGTGATACCACGTCCCTCAATCACCACGATACTCACCATGATACCACATCCCTCAATCACCACGATACTCACCACGACATTCAATCACGCACCATGATACCGCGTCGCTCAAACACCATAGCACACTCACCACCATACTCAATAACCATGATACGATACTCAATCACACACCATACTCACCAGGAGATTCAGTCATTCACCATGATGAGACTCACCCAGAGGTCGCAATCGGGTACCCGATACCTGTACCCTACCGATACCCGGCTACCCATACCCGGCCAGGTACGGGTACCCATTTACGACCCTGGTGCGGCCGGGTACGGGTAGGCCGTGAGTCACTGGTGAGTAACCGTTTGTCACTCATTTCCCAACGTCTTGTCTCTTCTCACAATTCAAGTTCCTAGAATCAACCCACCCGCGCCTGCAACATGGCTTCATCCCAGAGGTCGCAATCGGGTACCCGATAACCATACCCTACCCGATACCCGGCTACCCATACTCGGCCGGGTATCGGGTACGGGTACCCGTACCCGGACCCTACCCGGCCGGGTACGGGTACCCGTTTGAGACCCTGGTGCGGCCGGGTACGGGTAAGGAATCAAAACCCGTTTGCGACCTCTGCACTCACCACGAGTCTCTTTCACCACAATATTCACCACAATTTCAAGTGACCACGTGAGTAGGGCTGGAAATGGGGAGAAATTACTCGAGGGGGGAATTCTCTCGTAGTTTCTTGGGGATTCATGATTCCCACCCACCCCATCTGAGAAGAGGAGCTTCGGTCCGTGTGGGTCTCTGAGCGTGTCCGTGGGTCTCTGTGTATGTTTGTCGGTCTCTGCACTTTTGTGAGTCCCGATAGATGTCTGTGGATCCCTATGTGCGTCTGTGGGTCTCTGAGCCCGTGTGAATTTATGTGCATGTCTGTGGGTCTCTGTGCGTGTCTGTAGGTCTCTATGCGAGTCTGTGGGTCTCTGCGTGTCTGTGGGTCTCTGTGCGTGTCTGTGGGTCTCTGTGCGTCTCTGTGCGTGTCTGTGGGTCTCTGTGCGTGTCTGTGGGTCTCTGTGCGTGTCTGTGGGTCTCTGTGCGTGTCTGTGGTCTCTGTGCGTGTCTGTGGTCTCTGTGCGTGTCTGTGGGTCTCTGTGCGTGTCTGTGGGTCTCTGTGCGTGTCTGTGGGTCTCTGTGTGAGTCTGTGGGTCTCTGTGCGTGTCTGTGGGTCTCTGTGCGTCTCTGTGCGTGTCTGTAGGTCTCGTGCGTGTCTGTGGGTCTCTGTGTGTGTCTGTGGGTCTCTGTGCGTGTCTGTGGGTCTCTGTGCGTGTCTGTGGGTCTCTGTGCGTGTCTGTGGGTCTCTGTGCGTGTCTGTGGGTCTCTGTGCGTGTCTGTGGGTCTCTGTGCGTGTCTGTGGGTCTCTGTGCGTGTCTGTGGGTCTCTGTGCGTGTCTGTGGGTCTCTGTGCGTGTCTGTGGGTCTCTGTGCGTGTCTGTGGGTCTCTGTGCGTGTCTGTGGGTCTCTGTGCGTGTCTGTGGGTCTCTGTGCAAGGTTTCTGTGGGTGTCTGTGCGTGTCTGTGCGTGTCTGTGTGTGTCTGTGGGTCTCTGTGTCTGTGGGTCTGTGTGTCTGTGGGTCTCTGTGCGTGTCTGTGGGTCTCTGTGCGTGTCTTTGGGTTTCTGTGCGGGTCTGTGGGTGTCTGTGGGTCTCTGTGCGTGTCTGTGGGTCTCTGTGCGGGTCTGTGGGTGTCTGTGGGTCTCTGTGCGTGTCTGTGGGTCTCTGTGCGTGTATGTGGGTTTCTGTGCGTGTCTGTGGGTCTCTGTGCGTGTCTGTGGGTCTCTGTGCGAGTCTGTGGGTCTCTGTGCAAGGTTTCTGTGGGTCTCTGTGCGAGTCTGTGGGTCTCTGTGCAAGGTTTCTGTGGGTCTCTGTGCATGTCTGTGGGTTTCTATGCGAGTATGTGGGTCTCTGTGCGTGTCTGTGGATATGTGTGCGTGTCTGTGGGTCTCTGTGCAAGGTTTCTGTGGGTCTCTGTGCGTGTCTGTGGGTCTCTATGCAAGATTTCTGTGGGTCTCTGTGCGTGTCTGTGGATCTCTATGCAAGATTTCTGTGGGTCTCTGTGCGTGTCTGTGGGTCTCTATGCAAGGTTTCTGTGGGTCTCTGTGCGTGTCTGTGGGTCTCTGTGCGAGTCTTGGGTCTCTGCGTGTCTGTGGGTCTCTGTGCGTGTCTTGGGTCTCTGCGTGTCTGTGGGTCTTTGTGCGAGTCTTGGGTCTCTGCGAGTCTGTGGGTCTCTGTGCGAGTCTGGGGTTCTGTGCGTCTGTGGGTCTCTGTGCGAGTCTTGGGTCTCTGCGAGTCTGTGGGTCTCTATGCGTGTCTTGGGTCTCTGCGTGTCTGTGGGTCTCTGTGCAAGGATTGGGGTCTCTGTGTGTCTGTGGGTCTCTGTGCCTGGCGTGGTGGGTCTGTGTGTCTGTGGGTCTCTGTGTGTGTCTGTGGGTCTCTGTTTGTCTGTGGGTCTCTGTGTGTGTCCTGGGTCTCTGCGTGCCTGTGGGTCTCTGTGCGGTGGGTCGCTGTACGTGTCTGTGGGTCTCTATGCAAGGCTGTGGGTCTCTGCGTGTCTGTGGGTCTCTGTGCATGTCTTTGGGTCTCTGTGCGTGTCTGTGGGTCTCTGTGCGTGTCTGTGGCTCTCTGTGCGTGTCTGTGGGTCTCTGTGCGTGTCTGTGGGTCTTTAAATAACTTTATACACGTACGTGAAATAAGTTACCTGGACTATGGAAGGCGAGGACATGTAAAACATTACACTGGTGACAGAGAGATAGCAACAGTCACGCGCTTATTGCGCAATCAGAGGGGAGGCTGAGCTCGTCGCTGCCTCACCTCTCGTCTCTCCTCGTGTTTGCAGCGGAGCTCTGCAAAAATTTGGCGATTTTGACGATAAAAATGATTGGAATCGTACAGAAATGACATTCACGACACAGATCAGTGGAAAAATCGTAACATTTACTTTGTTTACTTTTCGCAACAGCTATTTTCATCGGAGCATGACAGGCGACTGATGATGGATATCGGTCGCCTACGCGTTCGTCTACTGTCAGTAGGGGGCTTGCGTGCGATCCCAGACTTTAGTCATTTTGTACTTTCACCGTTTGCCGATTTCCTAATTGTCACCGTGATGGGTCTTCGTGATAACGGACGTCACGAGGCTCACCACACCACGTGCCACTCACCCCCAAACTCACCCCAAACTCACCCCAAACGCACCCCCAAACACACCCCCAAACTCACCCCCAAACTCAACAAACACCCTCAAACTCACCCTCAAACTCACCCCCAAACACCCCCAAACTCACCCTCAAACTCACCAAAACACCCTCAAACTCACCCCCAAACTCACCCCCAAACTCACCAAATATCCTCAAAACAGCCATGTGGGGCACGTGCAAGGGTGGTCAACACCACGCCTGGCCGCCTTTGTCTCTCCCCATTGGTGGCGATGTTTACACACCCCACACCAGCTACTGTACTCATTTGAGGCCGAGTCGACCTAGGAGAGACCCGGGACCGGTTCGGAAAATCGTCACTGCACGCGATTCGAACTGGGGCCCGTCTGGTTCGGAGCGTAGCGCGCGGACCGTGGCAACTGCAACAAAAACTCGCACAACCTCCACGCGTAGCCCACACGCACAACCTCCACGTGTAGCCCACACGCACAACCTCCATGTGTAGCCCACACGCACAACCTCCACGCCTCGCCCACACACACAACCTCCATGTGTAGCCCACACGCACAACCTCCACGCGTAGCCCACACACACAACCTCCATGTGTAGCCCACACGCACAACCTCCATGTGTAGCCCACACGCACAACCTCCACGCCTCGCCCACACACACAACCTCCATGTGTAGCCCACACGCACAACCTCCATGTGTAGCCCACACACACAACCTCCACGCCTCGCCCACTCCCACAACCTCCACGCGTAGCCCACACGCACAACCTCCACGCGTAGCCCACACGCACAACCTCCACGTGGTTACCCGAGGGAGCGAGGCTGCGGGCTCCGTCTCACTCATCGCGACTTGTTCGCCTTGCTGCTGCTGACTGATGGCGACCAAGCACGGGGAGCTGTGCGGGCGGGGCGGGGTGGGGCGGACGGGCTGGGTGGGGTGGGGTGGGCAAGCGCAGGGCGGGGTGGGCAGGGCGTACGAGCGCGGGGTGGGGCGGGCGGGGCGTGCGGTGGGGCGGGGCGAATGGGCGGGGCGTGCGTGCGCGAGACGGGTGGGCGGGGGGGACGAGCGCGGGGTGGGGCGGGCGGGGTGGGCGGGGCGTGCGGGCGGGGTGGGCGGAGTCTGTGAGACCCCCACCCCCCCCTAGCCCCGCCTCTCTACGCCCCCCTCCCCTCCCCCATCGCTACGGGTCACGGGGCGTAACGGTTCCCGCTCCATAACGGACTTTGCGACCCCCAACAACATCGCAACAATAAAAGCACAACACCGCAACAACAACACCGCAACAACAACACCGCAGCTATGCAACCACGACAATAATAATAACAACCACAATAATAACAATACAACCACAACAATAACACCACAATAATAACACCACAACCACAACAATACAACCACAATAATAACACCACAACAACACAACCACAATACCACAGCAATACAACCGTACAACAACACAACCACCACTGACGCCACAACACCGACCATGCACACTCATTCACACCCCACGCTGCCGCCGCTGCTGCTGCTGCTCGTGCTCGCCCCCCCCACCAGCGTGGCCCCCCCCGGCTGCCCTCCCCGCTGCCCCGCCACGCTGAGCTTCGTGAGCGCCGCCTTCCTCAGCGGCTCCGCCATGGAGCTGCCCTGCCGCTGCAAGCCCGAGGACGCGCTCCGGGGGTCACGTGGTTCTACTACAGAGAGGTGGGGGGGGTCACGTGGTTCTACTACAGAGAGGTGGGGGGGGGTCACGTGGTTCTACTACAGAGAGGTGGGGGGGTCACGTGGTTCTACTACAGAGAGGTGGGGGGGGGGTCACGTGGTTCTACTACAGAGAGGTGGGGGGGTCACGTGGTTCTACTACAGAGAGGTGGGGGGGTCACGTGGTTCTACTACAGAGAGGTGGGGGGGGTCACGTGGTTCTACTACAGATAGATTGGGGGGGGGTCACGTGGTTCTACTACAGAGAGGTGGGGGGGGGGTCACGTGGTTCTACAGAGAGGTGGGGGGGGTCACGTGGTTTACTACAGAGAGGTGGGGGGGTCACGTGGTTCTACTACAGAGAGGTGGGGGGGTCACGTGGTTCTACTACAGAGAGGTGGGGGGGGGTCACGTGGTTCTACTACAGAGAGGTGGGGGGGTCACGTGGTTCTACAGAGAGGTGGGGTGGGTCACGTGGTTCTACTACAGAGAGGTGGGGTGGGTCACGTGGTTCTACTACAGAGAGGTGGGGGGTCACGTGGTTCTACTACAGAGAGGTGGGGTGGGTCACGTGGTTCTACTACAGAGAGGTGGGGGGGGGTCACGTGGTTCTACTACAGAGAGGTGGGTGGGTCACGTGGTTCTACTACAGAGAGGTGGGGGGGGGGTCACGTGGTTCTACTACAGAGAGGTGGGGGGGGTCACGTGGTTCTACTACAGAGAGGTGGGGGGGGGGGGGGTCACGTGGTTCTACTACAGAGAGGTGGGGGGGGTCACGTGGTTCTACTACAGAGAGGTGGGGGGGTCACGTGGTTCTACTACAGAGAGGTGGGGGGGGGNTCACGTGGTTCTACTACAGAGAGGTGGGGGGGTCACGTGGTTCTACTACAGAGAGGGCGGGGGGGGGTCACGTGGTTCTACAGAGAGGTGGGGGGGGTCACGTGGTTTACTACAGAGAGGTGGGGGGGTCACGTGGTTCTACTACAGAGAGGTGGGGGGTCACGTGGTTCTACTACAGAGAGGTGGGGGGGGGTCACGTGGTTCTACTACAGAGAGGTGGGGGGGGGGGTCACGTGGTTCTACTACAGAGAGGTGGGTGGGTCACGTGGTTCTACTACAGAGAGGTGGGGGGGTCACGTGGTTCTACTACAGAGAGGTGGGTGGGTCACGTGGTTCTACTACAGAGAGGTGGGGGGTCACGTGGTTCTACTACAGAGAGGTGGGTGGGTCACGTGGTTCTACTACAGAGAGGTGGGGTGGGTCACGTGGTTCTACTACAGAGAGGTGGGTGGGTCACGTGGTTCTACTACAGAGAGGTGGGGGGGGTCACGTGGTTTACTACAGAGAGGTGGGGGGGGGGTCACGTGGTTCTACTACAGAGAGGTGGGGGGGGGGGTCACGTGGTTCTACTACAGAGAGGTGGGGGGGTCACGTGGTTCTACTACAGAGAGGTGGGGGGGGGTCACGTGGTTCTACTACAGAGAGGTGGGGGGGGTCACGTGGTTCTACTACAGAGAGGTGGGGGGGGGTCACGTGGTTCTACTACAGAGAGGTGGGGGGTCACGTGGTGTATGCAGAGAGGTGGGGGGTCACGTGGTTATACTGCAGAGAGGTGGGGGGTCACGTGGTTCTACTACAGAGCGGTGGGGGGGGGGTCACGTGGGTTACTACAGAGAGGGGGGGGAGGCGAGTGGGGGTCCTAGGAGCGCGGGGGCTAGAGAGAGGGGAAGGGCTTGAGGGTGGCTCTAGTAGGTCACGTGGTCTCTCCCCGTGTCCCCCCCTGTCCCCCCGTGTCTCCCCGTGTCTCTCCCCGTGTCTCCCCGTGTCCCTTCGTGTCCCCCGTGTCTCTCCCCGTGTCCCCCGTGTCTCCCCCTGTCTCCCCGTATCCCCCGTGTCTCCCCGTGTTCCCCCGTGTCCCGTGTCCCCCGTGTCCCCGTATCCCCCGTGTCTCCCCGTGTCCCCGTGTCTCCCCCTGTCCCCCGTGTCTCCCCGTGTCTCCCGTGTCCCCCTGTGTCCCGTGTCCCCCCTGTATCCCCCGTGTCTCCCCGTGTCTCCCCCCCCCCCCCGTGTCCCCGTGGAGACAGCTCCCCGGCTGGTTCTCGTCTCGCCCCGTGGTTCTCTCGGATCGCTCGGCACGCGGATCCTGGACCGCGACGCCATGAGCGCCGACTTGACGAGCCGCTTCAGCATTCTCCTCTTCAACCTCGTCATCCTCGACAGCCGCCGTGAGCGAGACCGCTCCTCACCTCCTCACCTCGTTACTCGTCTCCTCCACTCAGCCTCCTCATCCTCCAGGCCTGAGAGACTCCTCACCTCACCACCCACCTCGTCACTATCTCACCTCACCATTGGAACCTCATTTGCCTGTTAAACAAATATGATAATTGTTTTTTTACCCTTCTATCTGGCAACAAAACTGACACCTTTTTACAAGGAGTCATGTTTGCATAGACCACAATACCTGCAGTCGTAATGCAAACAAAAGACATAACTCTGATCATGTGCACTGTCCTTGAATTTGATTAGTCCACACCCGAGACAGCTTTCCTTAGAGCCTAGTCTCACATGGGTTTTCATTATGACTGCAGGTATTGTGGTCTATGCAAACATGACTCCTTGTAAAAAAGGTGTCAGTTTTGTTGCCAGATAGAAGGGTTAAAAAACAATTATCACTATCACCTCGTTAGAAAGATGCGTTTGGAATATTTGGCTGCTATCAATTTCTCCATGGTAAGCCACTCCGTTGAGCTGTCAATTGTGGCCAGGTCGCTTCTGAAAACACATTGTCCTGCGGAGGGAGCTGGTAGGAACGTTGGGTTACTCGGTCAATGGCCAGGGTCAACGGCGGCGTGGTGTATTCCGCAAATATGCTCGACTGTGAGGGCGGGCACAAGCCGGCGTGAGTAGGTTAAACGTTGAGTTTTATAAGGGCACCACGGGGTGACCAGCCCCTCCCCACCCAGCCCCACCCCTCCACCCCACCCAGCCCACCCCTCCCACCCCCACCCAGCCCTCCCCACCGTCCCCACCCAGCCCCTCCCCACCCAGCCCACCCTCTCCACCCAGCCCCTCCCTCCCCACCAGCCCTCCCTGCACGACGGACGGACGGACACATTAATCCCCCTGTGGGCTGGTGTAACCAGGATGTTCCTACCAGTAAAACAGCTGTATAACTCAGTGCACCTTACCTGGTAAATAAAAAATAAGTTTAGTTTTTAGTTTACTCACATGATTCACCACCTGTTGTAGATGTTTAGGTGATGATGCAGAGGTGGAGGATGATGATGATGATGATGTGACTAGGTGGATGATGATGATGTGACTATGTGGATGATGATGATGATGTGACTATGTGGATGATGATGATGTGACTATGTGGATGATGATGTGGATGATGATGATGTGACTATGTGGATGATGATGATGTGACTATGTGGATGATGGTGATGTGACTATGTGGATGATGATGATGATGTGACTATGTGGAGGATGATGATGATGATGATGTGACTATGTGGAGGATGATGATGATGTGACTATGTGGATGATGATGTGGATGATGATGTCACCTCGCAGCCTCGGACTCGGGTCACTACATCTGCGGCTCGTCAGACGGAGACTTCTACTTCGCTTACGAGGTGACCCCCCCCCCACCTCTCTGTGACCCCCCCACCTCCCTGTGACCCCCCCCCCACCTCCCTGTGACGAGGTCACCCCCCCCACCTCCCTGTGACCCCCCACCTCCCTGTGACCCCCCACCTCCCTGTGACGAGGTCACCCCCCACCTCCCTGTGACCCCCCCCACCTCCCTGTGACCCCCCACCTCCCTGTGACGAGGTGACCCCCCCCCCAGGTCGTGGTGCAGTTCACGGGCAGCGCCCGCCTCGTGCTGCTGGACCGGGAGGAGCAACCGCGACCTGAGCTCACGGTGGGGGAGGGGCACGAGGGGGGTGGGGGGTGGGGGGGGGTCATGACGTCACAGTCAGTGGGGTGGGTGAGTGTGGGTGAGTGTGGAGGCTGGGTGGTGAGTGAACAATATCATTGCATCGTATTCAGGAAGGCCACACATGAGCCCCCGGACACTTTATCAGGAGGGTGCTGTGTTGAGTGTTAAGACAGTATGGGTGAGTTTGTGGTGAGTGTGTAGTGAGTGGCATGTGGTGAGTTTGTGTTGAGTGTGAAGACAGTATGGGTGAGTTTGTGGTGAGTGTATAGTGAGTGGCATGTGGTGAGTTTGTGGTGTATGGTGGGTGAATGTGTGAGTGTGGTGTGTGGCCAGTCATCTCGGTCAGTCGACCCGTGGCACCTGCTGGGTCTGCCCCCGTGACCTCCTGCCAGCGGGCGTTCGACACTTCACGTGGCCTCAAGGCGCACATGGCCTGGCACTAGTGACGTGGTGACGTCACCGCCACTTAGTGGCGAATGGCGGTTGTTGTTGTGGTGTGTGGTGAGTGAGTGTGGTGAGTGTGGTGAGTGCAGGTGAAGGGTGTGCACAACAAGGTGACGGTGTTCACGGCTTGGAGTGGGTGGACTCCGTGTGACAGGTGAGCATTGCCTCACCACTCACCACACCCCACTCACCACACCTCACTCACCACACCTCACTCACCACACCTCACTCACCACTCACCACACCCCACTCACACAACCACACACCACTCACCACATACACCACTCACCACACCTCACTCACCATTCAACACATACACCACGTGGCCACACAACACTCCCCACTCACCACACCCCACTCACAACACCACACCCCACTCACCACATACACCACTCAAAACACCTCACCACTCACCACACCTCACTCACACAACACCACACCCCACTCACCACATACACCACTCACCACACCTCACTCACACAACACCACACCCCACTCAACACATACACCACTCACCACACCTCACCACTCACCACACCTCACTCACACAACACCACACCCCACTCACCACATACACCACTCACCACACCTCACCACTCACCACACCTCACTCACACAACACCACACCCCACTCACCACATACACTACTCACCACACCTCACCACTCACTACACCTCACTCACACAACACCACACCCCACTCAACACATACACCACTCACCACACCTCACTCACCACTCACCACACCTCACTCACACAACACCACACCCCACTCAACACATACACCACTCACCACACCTCACTCCCCACTCACCACACCCCACTCACAACACCACACCCCACTCAACACATACACCACTCATCACACCTCACTCACCACTCACCACACCTCACTCACACAACACCACACACCACTCAACACATGCCTACACACCACGCTCACCACCCACCACTCTACACATACACCACATAACCACACCTCACTCACACAACACACACTCACCAGACGCCACTCAACACATGTACCATACAGCACACATTCACCGCACACACTCACTGCACACACACTCACCGCACACACACTCACCGCACACACACTCAACACACACTGACCGCACACACTCAACACACACTCACCGCACACACACTCACCGCACACACACTCAACACACACTCACCGCACACACTCAACACACACTCACCGCACACACACTCACCGCACACACACTCACCGCACACACACACACCGCACACACACACTCAGCACACATTACACGCACACACTCACGCACACACTCACCGCACACACACTCACCGCACACACACTCAGCACACACTCACCGCACACACTCACCGCACACACACTCACCGCACACACACTCACCGCACACACACTCACCGCACACACACTCAGCACACACTCACCGCACACACTCACCGCACACACACGCAGCACACATTACACGCACACACTCACCGCACACACACTCACCGCACACAGCACACACACAGCACACACACACAGCACACACACGCAGCACACACACGCAGCACACACACGCAGCACACATTACACGCACACACCGCCACTCAACACACCTCCCCCCCCGACCCCTCCCCCAGGTGTGGGCGGCCCGGGGAGATGATCAACGCGGGGGTGTGCATGGTGTCCGGCAGCGTCATCACCTCTGCCAAGAAGGCGCGTGTGTGTGTGGTGTTCATGTAGTGTGCGTGCGGTGTGTGTGGTGTTCATGTGTAGTGTGCGTGTGGTGTGTGTGCGGTGTTCATGTGTAGTGTGTGCGGTGTGTGTGGTGTTCATGTGTAGTGTGTGTGTGGTGTGTGTGGTGTTCATGTGTAGTGTGCGTGTGGTGTGTGTGGTGTTCATGTGTAGTGTGTGTGGTGCATGTGCGGTGTTCATGTGTAGTGTGCGTGCGGTGTGTGTGTAGTGTTCGTGTGTAGTGTGGTGTGTGTGGTGTTCATGTGTAGTGTGTGTGGTGCGCGTGCGGTGTTCATGTGTGGTGTTCATGTGTAGTGGGCGTGCGGTGTGTGTGTGGTGTTCACGTGTAGTGTGCGGCAGGATCCTCCTTACAAGGAGTGTTGGGACTCGACGAGGCGTTCCTGGGTGATATAAACAGAGTCACGGTGAAGGTTGTGATGATGGTGGTGGTGGGAGCGTTGGTGTAGTGACACTGGTTGTGATGGTGGTGGGAGCGGTAGTGTAGTGGTTAGCGCACTGCGCCACGAACCCGCCAGAGCCCCGAGTTCGATCCCCGCTCAAGGCCACCACTGAACCTGTTCTGGGCCTCCTCCCTTGGGTGACCTCAGCCTTAAATGAATTCCTGCTGCGATGTGCTAAACATCGCCACTCGGGAGACGGGGCGGCCGCTCGTGATGCTACCCCCCACCACTCACCCCGCCTCGTTTGCCGTGTCGGCCTTCACGTGCTGCCACTCGCTAACATCACTTGCCCAAACAGTCTGTTAAATACTACTTTACACTGGTGGCCTCTGCGTTTGCAAAGTAAAAATTCACTCTTTGGTTCTTTCGGTAAAGTCACGTAGAATGGAAATAATAAAATAATAAAAATAAAACATAATAAAATAAGAAGACAGAGTCTTAAATTTCGATTTAAAGCTTTCGTGACTGCAGGGATTCATCTTCTTGGTTCTTTCGGTAAAGTCACGTAGAAGGGAAGTAATAAAATAATAAAAATAAAACATAATAAAACAATTCTCACGACGTTTCGGCCACAACGCAAGCAGCCGTCCTCAGGACGGACCTGGTTTTCACCTGAGGACGGCTGCTTGCGTTGTGGCCGAAACGTCGTGAGAATTATTTTATTATTTTTATATTCTACGTGACTTTACCGAAAGAACCAAGAAGATGAATCCCTGCAGTCACGAAAGCTTTAAATCGAAATTAAAAATGCACTCTTTGGTTCTTTCGGTAAAGTCACGTACGTAAAAAAATGATATATCACGACGTTTCGATCGCAACACAAGCAGCCGTCATCAGGTGGGACAACCACAGCTGAGCCTACTTCAGCAGTTCATTTTCTGCCCACGTGACTTTACCGAAAGAACCAAAGAGTATGGATCCCTGCAGTCACGAAAGCTTCAAATCAAGATTGAAAATACACTGTGAGGTGAGGGGGCTCGTGTGACGATGATGATTGGTATGATGACGATGTTGTTGTGCTGATTGATGTGATGCTGTAGGGGGCCCCCCGCTATGTGAGCGAGGTTCCTGGGGGTCCCGTGGGATGCGGCTCCCTGGCCGCCCCCGCTTCGCGCTCCTGGCCGCGCGCTCCCGGCCCCCGAGATCCTCGTGCGCGGCTGCCGTGACACGTGCGCCTCGACGGGCAGCGCCGTGCAGGGTACACGGCACACCACACCCAGCACACCCAGCACACTCACCACAACCACCACACTCACCGCACCCACCACGCCCAGCACACTCACCACAACCACCACACCCACCACCCTCACCATACCCACTACACCCACCACACCCACACTCACCACACTCACCACACCCACCACGCCCACCACACCAACCACACTCACTGCACCCACCACCTCACCACACCCACCACATCCACCACACCCACCGCACCACCACACATCACACCCACCACACCCAGCATACCCAGCATACCCACCACACCCACCACAACCACCACACATCACACCCACCACACCCACCACTCCCACCACTCCTACCACACCCACCATACCAACCACATCCACCACACTCACCACACCCACCATACCACCACACCCACCACACTCACCACACATCACACCCACCACACCCACCACACCCACCACCCCACCACACATCACACTCACCACACATCACCACACCACCACCCCACCACACATCACACCCACCACACCCACCACCCCACCACCCCCACCACACATCACACCCAGTATACCCCCCCCCACCCGTAGACGTCCACGCGGCGCTGCGTGAGCTGATGGGCCTGGACCCGTGGGGGTTGCCAAGCTGCAGAACCGCGTGACCCTGGCGAGACACGTGGAGCTCTCGTGCCCCGGGGGGTCCCACAGGTGAGGGTGGGGGCACGGGGTGAGGAGCGAGTGGGGGGGGTCCCCACAGGTGAGGGTGGGGGCACGGGGTGAGGAGCGAGTGGGGGGGTCCCACAGGTGACGGTGGGGGCACGGGGTGAGGAGCGAGTGGGGGTGGGGGTCCCCACAGGTGACGGTGGGGCACGGGGTGAGAAGCGAGTGGGGGGGGGGTCCCCACAGTAAGGGTGGGGCACGGGGTGAGGAGCGAGTGGGGGGGTGACCTTGTGCGCCGTGGTATGACGCGGCTGGTGTGCTGCCGTGTGTAGTGGAGCGTGTGGAGAGCCGCGGTGGCTGGATGTCGTGGTTCGAGTTTGCGTGTTCACTCTCTCCATGGATTTTTCTCCAGGTACTGCGCGGGTTTTCCCCTCCACGTTTATCGTATTTGGCTGCTGTACATCTCGACGTGATAAGCCACTGAGCTATCACGTGGCCAGGTCGCTTTTGAAAAATAGCTTTACCTGGAAAATAATAGTTGAGTTTCGATTTAAAGCTTTCGTGACTGCAGGGATTCATCTTCTTGGTTCTTTCAGTAAATTCACGTAGAAGGGAAATAATAAAATAATAATAAAAACATAATAAAATACAGTTCTCACGACGTTTCGGCCACAACGCAAGCAGCCGTCCTCAGGTGAAGAACAGGTCTGTCGGAAAGACAAACAAATTTCAGACGCTGTCTTTCCGACAGACCTGCTCTTCACCTGAGGACGGCTGCTTGCATTGTGGCCGAAACGTCGTGAGAATTGTATTTTATTATGTTTTATTTCTATTATTTTATTATTTCCTTCTACGTGACTTTACCGAAAGAACAAGAAGAATAATAGTTGAGTTTAGGGTGGCATTTACTCGTGTGTAGCGCATGACATGTGGTGTACTATTTAGCACGGAGTGACGTTCTGCATGCGGTGTGACGTTTTGCATGCGGTGTGATGTTCTGCATGCGGTGTGATGTTCTGCATGCGGTATGACGTTTTGCATGCAGTGTGATGTTCCACGTGCGGTGTGACACGCGTGTTGTGACGTGCGCCCCAGAGCGCCGTGGGCTGGACCGGGACGGGCAGCCTCTCCTGCGCTCCGTGTTTCGAGGACACGGGGTCGCGAGCTCGAGGCCACGGAGTTTGGGCGGGTCACACTGGACAACAACAACCACCTGCACATCTTGAGTGAGTGACAGCCGGTGCGAGAGAGGGCCCGAGCGAGAGGAGTTTTTAAATCCTTTATATTAAGTTCGCTTACTTGCTTACGACCGTGCAAATCTTTCGGTCGTTTTTTTAACCCACTTCCCGTGATCCAATCGAGCTGACATTTTGCACACAGACTCGTTGTGCGTGACAATTAATGTTCGTGAAAATTTTCCAAAATTTAACACTTTTTAGGACAAAAATATTATATTTAATTACCAATTGATTAATGGTGCAATGCAATCATCCGACCCATAGGTGGCAGCCATCTCAAGCCAGAGGACGAGAGGACTCTAGCCGCCACGCATATAAAGGATTATAGCGAAAAACTTTGTTTTTACGACTTATACTTGTTTCTATGTTCTCTCCCCCTGTTCTGTTTGGGTTTAAATGTTGTTTTATTTCAAGGCCCACCGAGCGATATCGCTTTCACTCGTTGGTTCTTTAGGTAAAGTCACGTATCAAGAGAAAGTAATGAATTAAATACTAGCATACGACGTTTAGATTGCAACACAAGCAATCGTCATCAGGTATAAATGAAATAGAAACACAAATCAAGTATACTTATTTATGTAATGTAATACAACAGAGAGTCGGATAACATAACAGTCAGCACCCTACCTAGTTGATTACGTTCTTCCTGAGAATGCTATTAAATTTATTATTTTCTCTTTATACGTGACTTTACCGAAAGAACCAAAGAGTAATTCCTGCAGTCACGAAAGCTCCAAATTAAGTTTGATACGCTCTTTTTTAGAAGCAACCTGGCCACAAATGATAACTCAACAAAGTGGCTTATCGCGTGGGAATGTATAGCAGCCAAATACTCTAAACGCGCGTTAGTTACAAATGCAGAGGGAAAACACGTAGGATCTGGACAGCAATCCACGTGGCCACGGGGAGAACATGAACACTCCAAATATACAGCAGCAGGCATCAGGGTTGGGATCGAACCCACAACCTCCTGTATTCTAGATTTGAAGCTTTCGTGACTGCAAGCATTCATATTCTTAGGTTTTTTCGGTAAAGTCACGTAGGTAAAAAATTTAAATTAATAAAAGTAAAATTAAATAAAAATAAAATAAAAATCACGACGTTTCGGAGGCAACACAAGCTTCCGTCTTCAGGTGGAACCGTCACAGCCCGACAGCTGCATCAAGTAAATGAGAGATTGCAAGAGCTACCACTCCGTTTATATAATGGTTGAAGAGGGGAAGGGCCAAGCACGGCACACTTTTTAAATCCTTTATATTAAGTTCGCTTGCTTGCTTAGGACCGTGTAAATCTTTCAGTCGTTTTTTAACCCACTTCCCGTGATCCAATCGAGCTGACATTTTGCACACAGACTCGTTGTGCGTGACAATGAATTTTCGTGAAAAAAAATTCAAAAATTTTACACTGTTTAGGAATTTTTTAAAAATATTTATTTACCAATTGGTTAATACTGGCACACAATCATCTGACCCATAGGTGGCAGCCATCTCAAGCCAGAGGACGAGAGAACTCTAGCCGGCCCGATGCCACGCATATAAAGGATTTATAGTGAAAAACTTAGTTTTTACGGGTTAATTTTGTATTATTATGGTAAGGTGCGGCTTGCGACTATGAATAGACTGCATAACAAAAGACTGAGCCTTTATTATTATGGAGAGGTTCGGTTTGTGACTACGCCTGTATACCAGGGGAGGTAGTTAACATCTCGCCTTCCGCCGGGTTCTCCTAGTTTCCTCCCATAGCTAAATCCACACAGCGAGTGGAACTTGTCAGCCAAACCACTTCCCCAGTGTTGACGAACCTGCAAATCACTCAACTGGGATCGCACAGCAGCAACAGGAACACCGCCGCCTACTGCTGCGACAAAACTTGGCAGGACCCTCCTATAGAGAGGAGTCCCGAGACTCGTGGAAGAGGGTTACATCTTCTTGGTTCTTTCGGTAAAGTCACGTAGAAGGGAAATAATAAAATAATAAAACATAATAAAATACAATTCTCACGACTTTCGCCACAACGCAAGCAGCCGTCCTCAGGTGAAGAACAGGTCTGTCGGAAAGACAGCGTCTGAATGAACACCACCAAGCTTGGCAGCGTATATTTAAGCTGGGTTAGGGAGGAAGGGCGCCTTGACAAAGGAATTTGCATATCAACAGAGGATTTAGCATATTTATGGAAATGCAGATATGGGATTAGTCACTACTTGTGGAATGTGTAGGTGGTGGGGGGGTCTCAAAGTCATATTATGCCGTGCATTATGTAGGATTAGCAGCAACAAAGGGAGGAGGTATGGTTAGCTGTAATAAGGTTAAATCGTGACTTGTAGCTTTCGTGACTGCAGGAATTCATATCTTTGGGTCTTTCAGTAAAGTCACGGAGATAGGTTCAAAGAAAATACCAAAAAAACTACGAGTTTCGATCGCAACACGAGCGTTTCATCATCAGGAAGAGGGCTTTCTGGGCGATGTTGTACATCGCAAATGAGGTACCAATGGTGTAAATGCTTACCCCGAACTCTCATACTCTGATGGTGCATTGTCTTTGAGTTGTGCACCTTTTGGCGTCATCTGGTCCAACACCATGTGAGACTAGGCTCTAAGGAAAGCTGTCTCGGGAGTGGACCAATCAACTTCAAGGACAGTGCACATTATCAGAGTTGTTTTCTGTTTACATTACGACTGCAGGTATTGAGGTCTATGCAACAGAGGTCGCAAACGGGTTTTGATTCCTTACCCGTACCCGGCTGCACCAGGGTCGCAAATGGGTACCCGTACCCGGCTGGGTACGGGTACCCGTTCCCTTCCCTACCCTACCCGAAATGAGTGACAAACGGTTACTCACCAGTGACTCACGGCCTACCCGTACCCGGCCGCACCAGGGTCGCAAACGGCTACCCTTACCCGGCCGGGTATGGGTATCGGGTAGGGGACGGGTATCGGGTACCCGGTTGCGACCTCTGCTATGCAAACATGCCTCCTCGTAAAAAAAGGTGTCAGTTTTGTTGCCAGATAAAAGGGTAAAAAACCAATTATCATATTTTTTACTGGCAAACGAGGTACCAATGGTGATGTTGTACATCGCCTCTCTCTCTCGCCGCGTGCCCGACACAAGACGCCAAGCGGCGCGACGCAGGCCGCTACAGCTGCTGGCTCGCCGGGCGGATGGTGGCAGAGCTGGAGGTGACGGTGACCCCCAAGAACCGGACGCGGCGGCGGCTGGACCCGCGTGACCCCGAGCTGAAGGCGCGCTGGCCGTGCTGTGGCGCCTGTACGCGGCTCTCTGCGCCGTCACGGCGGTGGTGCTGGCGCTGCGCGTGCGAGCCGCCGTCGCCCGCACCGCCTGGAGGGGTTCGCTGGCACCGCCGGCGCGCCGTGGGAAGAGGGGGCATGGCACGGGGAGGAGGCCTGAACACTGGGACCAGCTACAGTGAGAATGGAACTTTTTTTCCTGCCAAGGGCCATTTGGATATTTATAACATCTAGATTTGAAGCTTTCGTGACTGCAAGGATTCTTACTCTTAGTTCTTTCGGTAAAGTCACGTAGGTAAAAGAATGAAATTAAAATAAATAATAAAATAAAAATCACGACGTTTCGGAGGCAATACAAGTCTCCGTCATCAGGTGGGACCGTCACAGCCAGATTTGCTGCATCAAGTGTCCAGATACTCTTGATGCAGCAAATCTGGCTGTGATCCCACCTAATGACGGAGACTTGTGTTGCCTCCGAAACGTCGTGATTTTTATTTTATTTATTATTTATTTTAATTTCATTCTTTTACCTACGTGACTTTACCGAAAGAACTGAGTATTTATAACATCATTCGCGGGCCATGCAAAATTATATTTGTTGTTATGAAAAAAGCGCCGAGATTTGTTGAATTTGAGTTGTGCGGTTGCCTGGGCGGGGCCAGTTCAACTGATTTTGCAGGTCTTGTACGGCCCATAGGTCGACGTTGTCCACCCCTGCTACATCAACACAGACCCCGTATTCTAGATTTGAAGCCTTCGTGACTGCAAGGATTCATACTCTTAGGTTTTTTGGTTAAGTCAGGTGTAAAAAGGCAGCAAAATAACTGTTATGTAAAAAGGCAGCAAAATAACAGTTATTTTGTTAGTTATAGGTGTAAAAAGGCACAGCAAAATAACTGTTTTATTTTATTTTGCTGCCTTTTAACACCTGATGAAGGAAGCTTGTTGCCTCCGAAACGTCGCGATTTATTATTTTTTATTATTTAAATTTATATTATTTATTTTTACCTACGTGACTTTACCGAAAAAAACCTACGAGTATAGACCCCATATCATTAGACCTCCTTTGCCAGTACCACAATGTAATAGGGTTTTTCCCCTTTTTTCTGGCAACAAAACCAAAACCTTTTTACAAGGATTCACGTCTTCATTACTTTGATAGTGCGTCGTCTTTGAGCTGCACCGCCTTTTGGCGTCGTCCTCTGGTCGAGCACCAATTGGGTCGAGGCTCAAAAGAAAGCCATCCCTGGTGTAGACCAATCAGTTTCAAGGACAATGCCAATATATTAGTGTTTTTTGTTTGCATTTTGACTGCAAGTATTGTGGTTAATGCAGACATGGATTCTTGTTTAAAGGGTTTCAGTTGTTGCCAGAAAAAAGGGGAAAACCCCTATTACAGACCCCATACTCAGGGGTTATCCACATCACCCAATAGAGAGAAACCCTTACACACACAGGGGGACCCCATACACAGGGACAACAGACCCCCCCCCCCCCCCAGTACTGCCTTAACAGAATGTTGGGGCATGTGCTGTTTGCGAACACGTACAAAAACCCCTGCTCTAAAACTCGTGATCTTCTCACCTGATCCTTCACTCGTACACACCGCTAGAGATGGAACTCATGGTCTTCTCTCACCCGATTCTTCAATCGTACACACTGCTAGAGATGGAACTCAAGATCTTCTCACCCAATCCTTCAATCAGACACACTGCTAGAGATGGAACTCGTGATCTCTCACCCGCTCCTTCAATCGTACACACTGCTAGAGATGGAACTCATGATCTCTCACCCGATCCTTCAGACACACTGCTAGAGATGGAACTCATGATCTCTCACCCGATCCTTCAATCAGACACACTGCTAGAGATGGAACTCATGATCTCTCACCCGATCCTTCAATCAGACACACTGCTAGAGATGGAACTCGTGATCTCTCACCCGCTCCTTCAATCGTACACACTGCTAGAGATGGAACTCATGATCTCTCACCCGATCCTTCAGACACACTGCTAGAGATGGAACTCATGATCTCTCACCCGATCCTTCAATCAGACACACTGCTAGAGATGGAACTCATGATCTCTCACCCGATCCTTCAATCAGACACACTGCTAGAGATGGAACTCGTGATCTCTCACCCGCTCCTTCAATCGTACACACTGCTAGAGATGGAACTCATGATCTCTCACCCGATCCTTCAGACACACTGCTAGAGATGGAACTCATGATCTCTCACCCGATCCTTCAATCAGACACACTGCTAGAGATGGAACTCATGATCTCTCACCCGATCCTTCAATCGTACACTGCTAGAGATGTAACTCATGATCTCTCACCCGATCCTTCAATCGGACACACTGCTAGAGATGGAACTCATGGTCTTCTTTCACCTGATCCTTCAATCAGACACACTGCTAGAGATGGAACTCATGGTCTTCTCTCACCCGATCCTTCAATCGTACACACTGCTAGAGATGGAACGTCCCGTTCAAAGTGATAACCGAGGCCAGACACTCAAGAGCTGACGAGCGAGCGTTTATTTACAGAGATATTCACATCACCATCTCCGCACACTCGTATATTCACGCATGTGTGTGCACGCACGTAAAAGAGTGTTTAGAGTGTGCACAAGTGTGCCCATTGCACCCCTGCCCTGGCAAGTAAACCGATTGTGTGCGTGTGAAGAAGACAAAGGCGGCCGGCGTGGTGGAACACACACTACCCCCCCCCCTCCTGCGCCGTCCCAGCCCTTCGCAAGTGCTACTCGCCATCCGCACTTTGCCCCAACAGTCTGTCAAATGCTACACGGGAGGATCTTCGTGCGTAGAGTTCTGTGCGATTCCGATCCAACGGCCACGGTTCACGTGGCTCCATCTCCTCCCCGACGGCCCCTGTGAAGGCACAACGATGTTAGTCCGTGACACCACGGCCCGTGACCCAGTGACTGCGTGGGGGAGGAGCGCACGGGATCAGTTACGTTTGGTCTTCATGGAGATCAGAAGTCTAACACGTAACTAATCATCACATCCCAACACTCCCCACCACCACCACCTCCCCCCCCACCACCACCACCCCCACCACCACCTCCCCCCACCACCACCACCTCCCCCCACCACCACCACCTCCCCACCACCACCACCTCCCCCCACCACCACCTCCCCCACCACCACCAACTCCCCCCACCACCACCAACTCCCCCACCACCACCAACTCCCCCCCCCACCACCACCAACTCCCCCCACCACCAACTCCCCCACCACCAACTCACCCCCACCACCAACTCACCCCCCACCACCAACTCCCCCCNACCACCAACTCCCCCCCCACCACCAACTCCCCCCACCACCAACTGCCCACCACCACCACCACGTCAAGTTCGTACCTGGTGATTGCAGACCCCCGATTCATCCCGGCGAGCTGGGGGAGGGGGGCAAGGGGGATACGAGACAGGTTACAACCTCGCCACATCGCCAGCAGCTCAACATCGTGGCGGTGACGTCATCCACGCGACGCCTGTGCCAGGCTAGGTGCACTCGTGAGGCCATCACGGAGTCTCCAAACCCTCGCTACATCGCCACTAACAGCATCGTTTCGACTTAAAGCTTTCGTGACTGCAGGGATTCATCTTCTTGGTTCTTTCGGTAAAGTCACGTAGAAAATAAATAATAAAAACAAAACATAATAAAATAAAAATATAATTTTATCTTCTTGGTTCTTTCGGTAAAGTCACGTAGAAGGGAAGTAATAAAATAATAAAACATAAGTAATAAAATAATAAAAAGAAAACATAAAATGTTTTATTTTATTACTTCCCTTCTACGTGACTTTACCGAAAGAACCAAGAAGATGAATCCCTGCAGTCACGAAAGAAAGCTTTAAATCGAAAATAAATTTTTTATAACATAATAAACTAAAAATGATTTTTTTATTTCATCGTTTTATTTATTTCCTCTTCTACGTGACTTTACCGAAAGAACCAAGAAGAACGGCATCGTTATGGGTGGTCAGCACCACGCCACCACCGCCTTTAGCGCTATGACCCCAGCGGCCACGAATTTCGCTTCCCGCCCACCCAACACCCAAGCTCGCTGCTGCATCATCCATAAAGTCGTCCTCCCCTTGATCGAATCCACCTCAAACATCGCCCCCGGCAGCCCGCCGAGGAGACCCGGGCGAAGGGGGGAATCGTCGCCTCGTTGGCCTCGCGTCAGATCTCGACAAATCCGCACCATGAGGCTCAGTCCGCCCGTCGGTGATGTCATCATACACGAGGCCTGTGGCGTCCCTAGCCCTTCTTAAACATTAAACCACTCGTCTATAGCACTTCTAGGACGTTAACCACTCTTCTATAGCCCTTCTAGAACGTTAACCACTCGTCTATAGCACTTCTAGAAGGTTAACCACTCGTCTATAGCACTTCTAGAACGTTAACCACTCGTCTATAGCACTTCTAGAACGTTAACCACTCTTCTATAGCCCTTCTAGAACGTTAACCACTCGTCTATAGCACTTAATAGAACCGTTATCACCATAATCACGCGCATTCAAAAATGCGGCCTCCATTAACACAGGCGCCAAGTTAAAATCTCGCACCGCCAACGCAGCAACCCCAGATATCATCTCTGTAGCAAATGACGATCTTCTTCTACAAGGGATCGATCAGAACAGGGATCGAACCGATGAGGGTCGTTCGTGACCCCCCCATCGTGGTAGACGTGCGCTGACCAACCCACCGGTACCCACCTCGTGGCTCGGAAAGACCCGGGAAGGCTCCGCGCAGCCTCTTATATACCCGCTAACCGAGGAATCGATTCCGTTTAATTGCGCGGCTCGCATTCGGATCGATTCACAAGAGAATCGTCGAGCCAGCTTCGCGCTCCCCCGAGGCGAAGACACAAAACCGCGGCGGCTGTTGACCGACGGAGCCCGAGCGGGTGGTGGTGGCGGTGGTATTCGCACGCTCGTGAATTTTAATCGCGACAATTAAATTAAAACATCGCCACCAGGAATCGGGAGCACGATTAGTTGCTGACGGAGGAATCGAAACTGGTCGTCCGGTTTCGTGGCCACGCCCCGGAAACTCCGCTCGCCAGGCGAGTAACGATTCGGGAATCGATTTTGTGACTCGTGACACGCGAATCTGAATCGATTTTAAACTTGTTAAAATTTTATTTTAGCAGGTTTAAGAAGGGCCACTGAGTTATGCAACTCTTTTTTTCAGACGCGACCTCTCTATTTAAGTCCGCGACACAGAGGTGTTGTCTTTATGTGTGTCTCTGTGTGAGTCTATCTCTGCTTGTGTCTGTGTGTGTGTCTATGTTGTGTGTGTCTATGTGTCTCTCTCTGTCTCTCTGTGTGTCTATGTTGTGTCTCTGTGTGATTCTCTCTCTGTGTATCTCTGTGTGTGTCTCTGTGTGAGTCTATCTCTGCTTGTGTCTGTGTGTGTGTCTATGTTGTGTGTGTCTCTGTGTGTCTCTCTCTGTGTCTCTCTGTGTGTCTATGTTGTGTGTCTCTGTGTGATTCTCTCTCTGTGTATCTCTGTGTGTGTCTCTGTGTGAGTCTATCTCTGCTTGTGTCTGTGTGTGTGTCTATGTTGTGTGTGTCTCTGTGTCTCTCTCTCTGTCTCTCTGTGTGTGTCTATGCTGTATGTCTCTGTGTGATTCTCTCTCTGTGTATCTCTGTGTGTGTCTCTGTGTGAGTCTATCTCTGCTTGTGTCTGTGTGTCTATGTTGTGTGTGTCTCTCTGTCTCTGTCTCTGTGTCTCTGTGTGTGTGTCTATGTTGTATGTCTCTGTGTGATTCTCTCTCTGTGTATCTCTGTGTGTGTCTCTGTGTGAGTCTATCTCTGCTTGTGTCTGTGTGTGTGTCTATGTTGTGTGTGTCTCTCTCTCTGTGTGTCTCTGTCAGTCTCTCTCTGCTTGTGTGTCTGTGTCTATGTTGTGTGTGTGTCTCTCTGTGGGAGGGAATGACCACAGAGAAATGTGGACCCCCCAAGTGGAGCATCTTCGCCGGCTGGAAACATTTAGGCTGACCTGCCTACGATCCATCCTGGGTTTAACCAGGCTGGATTGTGTGAGGAGCTCACAAATCCTTGAAAGATCTGGGCAAAGTCCCATCGGGAGCTCCTCCGGCAGGCAAGGCTGCGTTGGCTGGGTCACGTAGCCCGCATGCCCAGCCACCCTGCCTAAACAGCTTTTATTTGGCCGGATCGAGGGGCTAAACGGGCGCGGCACGCGCTAGAGAAGAGATGGAGTGATGTGGTACAGGAGGACGTGGAGCTGAGTGGACTTGCCGATGACTGGTACCAGCGGTGTCAAGATCGGCCTCTATGGGCAGTTGGAGGCAGTCGCCCTCCAACAACAACGGAGGGCGGAGGAGCGACGCTCACAACAACGAGCGGAATGCCGGGTGGCTAAAGCACAGCAAGTTGGTACAGTAGGGGGCACAGGTGGTGCATCAGCCAGTCATCTGAGTCAGTCGACCCGTGGCACCTGCTGGGTCTGCCCCGTGACCTCCTGCCAGCGGGCGTTCGACACTTCACGTGGCCTCAAGGTGCACATGGCCTGGCACAAGCGTCGTGGTGACGCCACCGTGGCGAATGGCGGTTGTTGTTGTTGTCTCTCTGTGTGTCTATGTTGTGTGTGTCTGTCTGTCTCTGTTGTGTGTCTCTCTCTGTATGTCTGTGTGTGTGTCTCTCTCTCTCTGTGTGTCTGTCTGTGTGTCTCCGTGTCTATGTTTTGTCTCTCTCTCAAATTTAGCATTCTTTGGAAGAACGTTAATCAAGCAGGTGGGGCGTTGACTGTTGTGTTAGCAGACTCTCTGGGTTGTAACGCATTATATTTCCAAGTTTGCTATGTTTCTTTTCCCATTCATTCGTACCTGATGATGGTTGCTTGTGTTGCAATCGTAACGTCGTATTCTATTATTATTTATTTTATTTATTTTATTTCTACGTGACTATACCGAAAGAACCAAAGAGTAATTCCTCTACGTTCAAATTGCATCAATTCCCAAGCTTGGGAAAGAAAGTAAAACAACAGCAATAACAGTACAAGACCAGCAGTCAACCCGGTGAATACCGTAGTGTGAATTCACCATGATACAACGTGCTCACAGTGGACTTTAAAGACCCTGTGGATTAACACCATTGGAACCTCATTTGCCAGTAACAAAATATGATCATTGGTTTTTTACCCTTTTATCTGGCAACAAAACTGACACCTTTTTTACGAGGAGTCATGTTTGCATTGACCACAATACCTGAAGTCGGAATGTGAACAAAAAACACAACTCTGATAATGTATGCACTGTCCTTGAAATTGATTGGTCCACACCCGAGACAGCTTTCTTTAGAGCCTAGTCTCACATGGTGTTGGACCAAATGAGGACAGTGCATACATTATCAGAGTTTTTTGTTTGCAATCCTGACTTCAGGTATTGTGGTCAATGCAAACATGACTCCTCGTAAAAAAAGGTGTCAGTTTTGTTGCCAGATAAAAGGGTAAAAAAACAATTATCATCTTGTGGATTAGTTCACAAGAGTAGGCCATTGTATGCCCGCGCCAAATCCAAATTTGAAATATGGCACTCTGAATTATTTGATTCGGATCACACACATTCACAGCGGAAATCATCGCCTCCTAGTGGCAGTCTAATGGCACAGGAATCGCTGCCACTAGAGGTGCCCTTTCATGTGTGTCGAGATGAGTTTCTCATCGTGCCCCCTGATCATTCTCATCATCTGCCCGAGCTGACTCACGCTACAGGGAATTCATTATTTAACAGTGATTTGAGAGATATGCTCCATTTCTCATGGCATGCTGCAGTTGCTTTTATCCTGATTGCTATGTCCTTCATCGCTGTTCTTTTTGTTGTTTTGGTAACCCAGTTCAAGTTCTCACCTGGTCACACAAAATCAGCTTCAAACTTGAACTCACCTCACTCAAATCGTTTACCCATTCACCCACCATCTGATTCATTTATTTTCCCACGCACCCATTCATTCACTCTACCCATTCATTCACTCACCCACTCACTAATTCGCCCACTCACTCTTGCAAATGGGACTCCTATACTGGTCTCCTGATCGTTCACCCGGTTTAACCGATAACACTGGTCTACAGCGAAAATGTTTCTGAAATAAATGTAGTCAAACTTGACTAATTCTGGGTCACTGAGAATGAAATTTGTGCTTAAAATTGTTGATTGGCTCTAGTTTTCAAGATATTCTACTGGGTCATTATATACGACCCTTGACTTGGGAATGGCGAAAGATAATTGAGTTATAAAGGGAAGGGATCTCAATTTAAACCACAAGTTAGTAAAATACATCTTGGCTGGATCTATGAATAAATCTATGACTGGGTTTGGACAGGACTTGCTTTTTGAGTAAACAATGAAAGGCGCAATCTGAACCTGGTATTGAGTCATACATGATATCAATTGCATCATGTTATTCCTAGAAGCCATGGATGATGCAATCATAACTAGGCTTACATCCATCCACTGGCAGAGCCAGTGGTGGGGGGTTGGGGTGGCACATGCCCCCCAATGATCCGATCAAAATCCCTAATTTCGATCGGATCATTGGGGTTTATTAGTAATAAATCGGCATTTTGCGACCCCCACTGCCACTGTGTAGCATATGATTACGTCACAGGGACTCTATGAGATGATAGGACCATAGTCTGAGTCCATAATCGGCAATAAGTAACGGCAAAGCAGTTATATCCAGTGCGCGTCTTCCCTGAAGGCATACACCTTCAGCGAGCGCGATGCCGATCACACGACGCGGTTCAAATTCGACCCTCGATCGATGGCTGCGCCATCGCCGCACACGCATCGAATAAAAAGCAAGGGACAAGTCCTTACTTACTAACAACTCCTTACTAACAACTCCTTACTAACAACTCCTTACTTACTAACAACTCCTTACTTANTAACAACTCCTTACTTACACTATCATAACCTCATCTGGCAACAAAACTATNACAAGGAGTTTTTACCACAATACCTGCGTCATAATGCAACATCTGGTGCACTCCTTGTGATACAAGGCTTTCCTTAGAGCTGTCTCGGGTTGGACCAATCAACTTCAAGGACAGTGCACATTATCAGAGTTGTGTTTTTTGTTTGCATTATGACTGCAGGTATTGTGGTCTATGCAAACATGACTCATTGTAAAAGGTGTCAGTTTTGTTGCCAGATGGAAGGGTAAAAAACAATTATCATATTTTTACTGGCAAATGAGGTTCCAATGGTGTAAATGCTTCCCCGAGCTCTCATACTCTGATGGTGCATTGTCTTTGAGTTGTGCGCCTTTTGGCGTCATCTGGTCCAACCCATGTGAGACTAGGTTCTAAGGAAAGCTGTCTCGGGTGTGGACCAATCAACTTCAAGGACAGTGCACATTATCAGAGTTGTGTTTTTTGTTTGCATTATGACTGCAGGTATTGTGGTCTATGCAAACATGGCTCCTTGTAAAAAGGTGTCAGTTTTGTTGCCAGATGGAAGGGTAAAAACCCAATTATCATATTTTTACTGGCAAATGAGGTTCCAATGGTGTAACTCCTCTATCATTTTTCATTGCTGGACGGGTTACCCCCGCTACCTGATAATCCTGGCTCCGCCATGGCATCCACCCCTCTGCTGAACAAGTTGCCGTACATCAGCTCGAGAAATCAGTGAATTATAATACTGGTAGGAACCACCTGGTTCTAACCTACTCACGCCGGCTTGTGCCCGCCCTCACAGTCGGCCATATTTGCGGAATACACCACGCCGCCGTTGACCCTGGCTATTGACCGAGCAACCCAACGTTCCTACCAGCTCCCTCCGCAGGAATGTGTTTAACTTTTGGAGTCAGCGGCTCTGTGATGCCCGAGAGCGGCCACCAGAGGGCGTGGGAGAGCCGCGTAAGATGCGAACTCGCTATTGGTCGTGATCAAGGCGGTGGTGGCGAGGACGAGATAGAAATGATTCAGGCTGGTACCACATTCACTACTTACAACATCACCATCATCATCATGATCACCGCATCGAGCACTTTCAGATGCGTTTCTGCGGCCGTCTTGAACGCTCTTACTTCCGATATTAGGAAGTTAGGAAGACACTGGCAGCTTTGCGCCTTTAAATCGAGATTTAAAGCTCACGTCTGAACAACTGATTTTTGTGTTTAGTTTGTTGTCCTTCCCCGCACCTCCGATGAACACGGTTCGGCTACGTACGGTGCGAAAGAAGTTCGACATACACATACATCACTGCCACCATCATCATCAGCATCATCGGGGTCGGCAACCCGCGGCGTTTTAAGGACTGATGCGTGACGTTATTTATTAAGGACCGTATTCACATTCATTGCGGCTCTTTAAATACCGACTTTTGTGCCGAATTTGAAGACAAAGATGGTCTCTTCTTGTTAGTTGTGGTTGCAAGAGCCCTGCTCATCATCATCACCTGTGTGGATGGTGGTGGTGGTGGCATCACAAGGCTCCGTAGCCCATCTCCCTCTCAAGCTGCTCTGTGGTGATGGCCCGAGGAGGGGGCGGCAGCCGGGGTTGAACACCGAGTACGCGCTCAGGGTGCCACGGGCTATGGGGGGACACGGGGAGGAGGGGTGAAACAACACAGAGAGATACAGGCGGTCATAGGGTCACACAGGCTAACGCATCAAACCCAAATCAGAATTCTAGATTTGAAGCTTTCGTGACTGCAAGGATTCATACTCTTAGGCTTTTTCGGTAAAGTCACGTAGGTAAAAAATAAAAGTAAAATTAATAGAAGTAATAATAGAAATAAAATAATAAATCACGACGTTTCGGAGGCAACACAAGTCTCCGTCATCAGGTGGGACCATCACAGGCAGATTTACTGCATCAAGTCAAATCAGAATATTTATCCTGGAGGAATCCGATTAGCTGTAATGCACTTTTTTAAGATGCCCAGTGGAGGCAGGTCAGAATGTTACAACAATAAACCGGAATGGGGATGCTGTGTCTGCATTCTGGAGGAGTTAGAGCCCCCCGTGTTACCCCTTTGGTTACCCACGCTTACCCCGCGGTTACACCCTTGTGACCCCGTGTCATCCCCATGGTTACACCCTCGTGACCACGGCGCCATCCCCATGGTTACACCCTCGTGACCTCGGCGCCATCCCCATGGTTAGACCCTCGTGACCCCGGCGCCATCCCCATGGTTACACCCTCGTGACCCCGGCGCCATCCCCATGGTTACACTCTCGTGACCCCGGCGCCATCCCCATGGTTACACCCTCGTGACCCTGGCGTCATCTCCATGGTTACACCCTCGTGACCCCGGCGTCATCCCCGTGGTTACACCCTCGTGACCCCGGCGCCATCCCCATGGTTACACCTCGTGACCCGGCGCCATCCCCATGGTTACACCTCGTGACCCCGGCGTCATCCCCGTGGTTACACCTCGTGACCCCGGCGCCATCCCCATGGTTACACCCTCGTGACCCCGGCGTCATCCCCGTGGTTACACCTCGTGACCCCGGCGCCATCCCCATTGTTACACCTCGTGACCCCGGCGTCAGTCCCGTGGTTACACCTCGTGACCCTGGTGTCATCCCCATGGTTACACCCTCGTGACCACGGCGTCATCCCCATGGTTACACCCTCGTGACCCGGAGTCATCCCCATGGTTACATCCTCGTGACCCCGGAGTCATCCCCATGGCTACACCCTCGTGACCCTGGCGTCATCCCCATGGTTACACCCTCGTGACCACGGCGCATCCCATGGTTACACCCTCGTGACCACAGCGTCATCCCCATGGCTACACCCTCGTGACCCCGGCGCCATCCCCGTGGTTACACCCTCGTGACCCGGCGTCATCCCCATGGTTACACCCTCGTGACCCCCGCGTCATCCCATGGTTACACCCTTGTGACCCTGGCGTCATCCCCATGGTTACACCCTCGTGACCCCCGCGTCATCCCCATGGTTACACCCTCGTGACCCTGGCGTCATCCCCATGGTTACACCCTCGTGACCCCGCGCCATCCCCGTGGTTACACCCTCGTGACCCTGGCGTCATGCCCATGGTTACACCCTCGTGACCCCTGCGTCATCCCCATGGTTACACCCTCGTGACCCTGGCGTCATCCCATGGTTACACCCTAGTGACTCTCTCGTCATCCCCATGGTTACACCCTCGTGACCACGGCACCATCCCATGGTTACACCCTCGTGACCCCGGCGTCATCCCCATGGTTACACCCTCGTGACCCCCGCGTCATCCCCATGGTTACACCCTCGTGACCACGGCGTCATCCACATGGTTACACCCTCGTGACCCCGGCGGGCATCATCCCCATGGTTACACCCTCGTGAACCCGGTGCCATCCCCATGGTTACACCCTCGTGACCCTGGGACCATCCCAATGGTTACACCCTCGTGACCCCGGCGCCATCCCCGTGGTTACACCCTCGTAACCACGTCGTCATCCCCATGGTTACACCTCGTGACCCGGCGCCATCCCCATGGTTACACCCTCGTGACCCCCGCGCCATCCCCGTGGTTACCCCTGCGGGAGGAGGCGAGCGGGAGGAAGATGAGAACGGACACGAGCAGGAAGGGCGTGAGCAGCTGCAGGTAGAAGAAGAGGCCAAGGAGCAGCAGCCAGATGGAGACGCGGAGCCAGAGGCCCAGCGAGGGGAGGGCCCACGCCCCCTCCATCAGCACCAACTCCACCACCAACTCCACCACCAACGTCACCATCGCCAGGGGCCCCTTCTCCTCGCAAGGGATCCACACCTTGCGGCTGCTCCTGCGGTGAGAGACAGGGGTAAATCCTGGGGAAGAGAGAGGGGAGAGAGATAGAGAGGGGGTCCAGGTTTCGCAAAGCGTAGAGAGTGGAGGGGGTCCATGCGAGCGAGAAGCTTCGTGTGGAGCGACGGGCTGCCAGGAAGCTGCCACACAGCTTGACGCAGACGATGACAAGATGACCATCAGCACCACCGCCACCACCACCGTGATATCGCCACTTGCCATCAGCACCACGACCATCATCATCAGAAACCCATCCCTCCCCCCCACCAAAACCTGATAACGTTAATCTACATTGTCTTATGGTTGTTATTGTTTGACTTGCATCCCACTGGGATGCACACAGCGTTGAAACGCGGTGTTCTTTTTCTGGAAGACTTACACCCTCGTTGGATTTTTCTGTTGCGTGGAGTCACTTTAAGATGTTTCTTCGTGTTTTTGTTTTGTTGCGGTTGCACCCGAGTCAAGAGCCGCATGGCTCACAGGGTTATACCTAAACACATTCCTGCTGCGGAGGGAGCTGGTAGGAACGTTGGGTTGCTCGGTCAATGGCCAGGGCCAACGGCGGCGTGGTGTATTCCGTAAATATGCTCGACTGTGAGGGCGGGCACAAGCCGGCGTGAGTAGGTTAAACGTTGAGTTTTATAAGGGCACCACGGGGTGACCAGCCCTCCCCACCCAGCCCCACCCAGCCCCACCCTCCCCACCCAGCCCCTCCCCACCCAGCCCCTCACCACCTTCCCAAACCACCCCTCCTCACCCTCCCCACCCAGCCCCTCCCCACCCACCCCTCCTCACCCTCCCCACCCAGCCCCTCACCACCCTCCCCTCCCCACCCAGCTCCTCACCACCCTCCCCACCCAGCCCCTCCACACCCACCCTCCTCACCCAGCCCTCACCACCCCCCTCCCACCCCCCCTCACCACCCCCCCTCCCCACCCTCCCCACCCAGCCCCTCACCACCTTCCCCACCCAGCCCCTCCCTCCCCACCTAGCCCCACCCTCCCCACCCAGCCCCTCCCCACCCAGCCCCTCACCACCTTCCCAAACCACCCCTCCTCACCCTCCCCACCCAGCCCCTCACCACCCTCCCCACCCAGCCCCTCCCCACCCACCCCCTCCTCACCCTCCCCACCCAGCCCCTCACCACCCTCCCCTCCCCACCCAGCCCCTCACCACCCTCCCCACCCAGCCCTCACCACCCTCCCCTCCCCACCCAGCCCCTCACCACCCTCCCCACCCAGCCCCTCACCACCCTCCCCTCCCCACCCAGCCCCTCACCACCCTCCCCACCCACCCCTCCCCACCCAGCCCCTCACCACCCCCCTCCCCACCCAGCCCTCACCACCCTCCCNACCCAGCCCCTCCCACCCTCCCCTCCCCACCCAGCCCCTCCCTCCCCACCCCACCCAGCCCCTCCCCTCCCTGCACGACGGACGGACACAACAATCCCCTGTGGGCTGGTGTAATCAGGAGCTTCCTACCAGTGTAATGAAACTGAACACTGAAACCTCCGGCTCCTCACCTGCTCAGGGCGCGGGGCCTCCACTCGGTGCGGCGCGTCGCGTCCCCAGAGCCGCGGGAGGAGGCGGCCGAGCCAGGAGCCGCCGTGCCCCGCTCCGGCAGCAGCCGGGGGACCACCACCACTACCACCACCACCCCCCCGCCTGCCCCCTCGTGGTGCGTGGGGCTCCCCGTGGTGCCCGGGTCGCGTCTCCTCCTGCTGCTCCTGTACTCGGCGAGACGCCGTTCAACAGAGTCCGGGCCGCGGGACATCGGCACTGATGATGATGATGACGCTGATGATGATGCTGCTGCTGTTGCTGCTGTTGATTGGTGTTGATGTGTCAATGCTGGTTCGTGACTGTTGATGTAACTGTTGTGGCGGTATCATTGGTGTCTGCTGCTGCTGTGTCTGTTGTTGTTGACGTCGTCGCTGTTGAAAAAGTTGAATCAGCCGTCACTCAGCCCGCCGCTGTTATTTACGAATCGCGTTTCCCCCCCCGTCTTCAATTTGGCTGCCGCCGGGCACCGTAGTACGTGACGCCACGCGGCCACAAACACTTTGCGATGACGTCACCACGCACTCCGGACGTGATGACGTCACGAGAGGGGCTCGGGGTCAGGTGAGGCCACGAGGTGAGGTCACGTGACATCGGGGTCAGGTGAGGCCACGAGGTGAGGTCACGTGACGTCGGGGTCAGGTGAGGCCACAAGGTGAGGTCACATGACATCGGGGTCAGGTGAGGCCACGAGGTGAGGTCACGTGACATCGGGTCAGGTGAGGCCACGAGGTGAGGTCACATGACATCGGGGTCAGGTGAGGTTACAAGGTGAGGTCACGTGACATCGGGGTCAGGTGAGGCCACAAGGTGAGGTCACGTGACATCAGGGTCAGGTGAGGCAGCGAGGTGAGGTCACATGACGTCAGGGTCAGGTCAAATTGGCTCAAGTGGGGTCAGATAGAGATTCTATCTGACCCCACTGTGATGACAGCAGCAGCAAATATGTTTCAGGAGCTGGATACGAGTGCCGAGGTCTGCTGCTCGCCACGACGAGAGGGTGCAGAGGCCTTCAGCAGACAGAGTCCCCGTCTACACCATTGGAACCTCATTTGCCAGAAGAAAAAATATGATCATTGTTTTTTTACCATTTTTATCTGGCAACAAAACTGACACCTTTTTTTTCAATGGTGTAAATGCTTACCCCGAGCTCTCATACTCTGATGGTGCATTGTCCTTGAGTTGTGCGCCTTTTGGCGTCATCTGGTCCAACCCCATGTGAGAATAGGCTCTAAGGAAAGCTGTCTCGGGTGTGGACCAATCAACTACAAGGACAGTGCATACATTATCAGTTGTTTTTTTTTGTTTGCATTACGACTGCAGGTATTGTGGGCAATGCAAACATGACTCCTTGTAAAAAAAAGGTGTCAGTTTTGTTGCCAGATAGAAGGGTAAAAAACCAATTATCAGTCCCCGTCTAGTTTTCCCGTGTGCCTTCTCACCCTGAAGGAGGGCAGCCTTTCAGCGGGTTTCACTCTACGGTCCATGGCGGTAACAGAGTCTCGTAAGGTCGAGGTCAAATTGGGTCAGGAAACGTCAGGATCGGGTGACGCCCCCCCCCCCGAACACAACAGCCACCGTTCACCACGAAATTGTGGTGACGTCACCAGGGCGCTTGTGCCAGGCTAGGTGCGCCTCGAGGCCACGTGAAGTGTCGACGGCTCACTAACAAGTCACAGGGCAAACCCAGCTGCCATGGGTCCACTGGCAGAGATGCACCACCTGTGCTCCACAACGTGCCACCTCGCTGCGTTTTAGCCGCCCCGTGCTCCGCTTGTTGTTGTGAGCGTCGCTCCTCCGCCCTCCGCTTTTGCTGGAGGGCGACGACCTCAAACTGCGCAGCAGCGTTCTTCCCGAGCCTCCTTTGCGGTGGTCGATCTTGACACCGCTGGTATCGGTCATCGGCAAGTCCACTCAGCTCCACATCCTCCTGTACCGCATCAGCTGAATCTCTTCTCCAGCCCGTGGGGCGCCCATGTAGCCCCCTCGATCCGGCCAAACAGAAGCCGCCTAGGATTGCGGTGGCTGAGTATGCGGGCTGCGTGACCCAGCAAAAGCAGCCTCCGCGCCTTGCCGGAGGAGCTCACTCATGGGACTGCGTCCAGATATTTAAAGGATCTCTGAGCTCCTCACACTGTACCTCAACGTGGTCAAAGCAAGGATGGATCGTAGGCAGGCCAGTCTGAATGTTTCAAACCAGCGAAGATGTCCCTTTGGAGAGATCCACGATTCACAAGCAGAGAGGAGGGGTATCACTGTGGAGCAGGGGTGGAGAACCTTTTTTCTGCCAAGGGCCATTTGGACATTAATAACATCATTCGCGGGCCATACAAGAGTATAAACTTAAAGATTAGCCCGTTATATTCGGTTAAACATTTCGTTAACTCGCCCCTAATGTGATGGCTGGAACTGCCAAATGATTTCGCGAGCCTTATACGGCCCGCGGGCCGGACGTTCCCCACCCCTGCCTGAGTGTGGAGCGATAGGCCAGGTAGCTTCCAATACAGCGTTACACAGCTGACGAAAAGATCATGCCGCCCGACTCCTCACTTACTCACCTACACACACACACGATTAAATATCCCCCGTATAGTCGTAACAGACTTTTGGTGCAAGTGCTGTTAGCGAGCACCTATGAATGACGGCAGGGCACACGAGGGGTGGGTGGCCAGCACTACGCCTGGCCGCCTTTGTCTCCCAAGTGGCAATGTTTATACATCGTAAAAGGTATTCATTTGAGGCCGAGTCGACCCAGGGGAGGCTCCGGACCGGTTAAGATAACCACGTTGTCCGTGAGCAGGATTCGAATTCGTGTTAGCAGGTTTGTAGCTCAGCGTGCTCACCGCTACACTACCGCTCCCCACACCGACCTACATGACAAAGATCCCCCATATAGCCTTTAACAGATTGGCGGGGCAAATGCTGTTCGTGAGCACCTATGAATGCCGGCACGGGACACGAGGGGGTGGGTGGGTTGCCAACACCACGCCCGCCATTCGCCACGAAGCGACGGTGATGTCACCACGGCACCTGTGCCAGGCCAGGTGAAGTGTCGAAGGCTCGCCGATAGGTCTCGGTACAGACCCAGGTGACATGGGTTGGCTGACTGAGATGCAAACGCCAAATGTACAGCAGGCGTCATGGTCGGGATCGAGCGCACGACCTCCTGTATACCAGGCGAGGTAGTTAACATCTCGCGACCGTGACGCCCCACCTGTGCCAGCTATGCCCGTACCTTGGCAACTTGCCGCATTTTAACCACACGGCGCTCTGCTCGTGCTTGCGAGCGTCGCTCCTCCACCCTCCGTTGTTGCTGGAGGGCGACTGCCTCCAACTGTCCAGTAGCGTCCTTCACGAGCCTCCTCCAGAGGCCGATTTTGACACCGCTGGTACCAGTCATGGGCAAGTCCACTCAGCTCCACATCCTCCCGTACCGCATCAGTCCATCTCTTCTCCAGCCCATGTCGTGCTCGTGTAGCCCCTCTATGCGGTCAAACAGAAGCTGCTTGAGCGGGCGGTGGCTGGGCTTGCGGGCTACATGACGAAGCCAACGCAGCCTTGCCTGCCAGAGCTCACCGATGGGAATGTGTCCAGAGCCTTCAAGAATGTGTGAGCTAGCCACACAAGCTAGCCTGGTTAAACCCAGGATAACACCACACCTACCTCCGCAGACACCGCCACAGACGCCTACGCAGACACTGCCACGCCGCGTGTACCGCGAGTTGAGTTTTATTGGCAGAAATCGTCACGAAAAGCAACAACGCGTGCGGTGACGTCAGTCGAGGAATGAATACTGCTCAGTCTGGGTGTACCCAGCGCCTTCTCCTCCATAAAATCTACAGCACCTCCCACCTATACCTACACCCTCTAGCTATCTACACCCCGTCCTCTACAGCATCTCCCACCTCTACCTACAGCATGGAACTCCACCTCGGGTAGCCCCGCGCATTGGCACGTCGTCAAGGTGGTTGTTGTTGAGGCGAGGTTTTAAACCCTTGAACAAAGTCCAGATGTAAAAAAACACATTTGGTGACCTCAGTCACCTTCACGTACAGCCACTACGTCGTTTCCAAACTTGAGTCCTCGCGACCCCCGACCACGCTACGTCATTCCGCGTTAAGCCATTTACTCCACATTTAAATTAACTCGTTTCACGCTGCACGCGTCCGTTGATTGTTGAACGTCCCACGTGGCGCGCTAAACAATGAACGCTGTCCGCGGTTAATAGAGTATTAAATGAAGATCGCAATCTCGTGCGCGTATGTACAGGTGCATGTACAACCATCATCAGGCGCATATAGCGTGGCACGAGTTGATTTGAAGTGGGGGGGGGTACATTGGGAAGACGGAGCAGGGTGGATCGTGAGGACGAAAGTTTGGGAAACTCTTCCCCAGAGCATCTCCCACGTACACCGACCACGACGCGTGGTGGTGCTGTGTGAAGCACGGGCGAGCATCACAGGATCAACTGAACTCTCCGGGTCGGGGCAGAGTGAACCTCTCCTCTCCCCCGCTCCGTCTCCGGGCCAAGGAATGTGACCTCTGACCTTGCGATCTTTCATCTCTTGACCTCGACCCTGCGACCTCTCGTCCTCGACCTCTGACCTTGCGACCTCTCGTCCCTCGACTTCTGACCCTGCGGTCGCTCGTCCCTCGACTTCTGACCTTGCGTCGCTCGTCCTCGACCTCTGACCTTGCGATCGCTCGTCCCGCGACCTCTGACCTTGTGATCGCTCGTCCCTCGACCTCTGACCCTGGGATCGCTCGTCCCTCGACCTCTGACCCTGCGACCTCTGATCGGCCGAGCTGCGCCCATGCGACCTACGTCTGTGTGCCGCGTCGTCGCGCACGTCACGCGGCCGCCCGTGAGCATGGTGCCGCTCGTCGCGCGACCTGTCGTCAGCCGACCTGCGTCCGTGCGACCTCGTGTGACCCCGCGACCCCTCCTCCCGTGATCCGTGACCCCTCGACCTCCTCTCTTCTACCGCAGCCCCGACGTCGCCGGGTCACGTGACCCGCGCTCCGGGTCACGTGACCCGCCGGTGGCGGCCCCGCACTCGGCACTCGGGCGGGGTCGTGGGCCCGGTGGTCCCCGCGAGGCCGCTTGTCGCGCGACCTCCCGTGGGAGCGGCCCTCCGACCTGGCGTCGCGGAGGGCGGGCGGGACGGCACGGGGGCGGCACGGGGCTGCCCGCGATGGGCGGCAGCGGCGGTGCCCGCGACGGGGCGGCCCCGCCGCGTGGTGGGGGTTGGCGCGGAGGGCACGGCGGAGCCGCCGCCGTCGCCTCGGTGGGCGCACGCGGGGAGGAGGAGGAGACACGCGTCCCTGCGAAGACGTCAGCGGCTGCTGCTGCCGATGGTGATGGTGGTGGTGATGGTGGTGTGATGCTGTTCGTGTTTCTGCTTCTGGTGGTGGCTTGGACCCAGCTGTTGCTGCTGCTGCTGCTGTTGTCGCCGATGGTGCCGCCCTCGTGGTGGCGGTGGTGGTGGCGGTGGTATCGCTCGTAATCGGACGAGAGGACGATGACGAGGTGGTGGAGGACACCTCATCCGCGTGGCCGCCTCGTGGAACACTCTCCTCCCACATCGTCATTGTCGTCGTCGTCGGGCCCCCGCGTGCCGCTGGCGCGGGTGGCGCAAGTTGGGCGTCCGACACGCCGGGGCCCAGACTCGACTTGTCCGTCCACCGCCCCGCAGGGACCCCCGCCAGCGCCGACCGTCCCCGCCACCGCTCCTGGTAGCGCCGGTAGTGCCCCCACTCGCCGTCCGCGCCCGCCTCGCCATTGGCGTTGAGGTCGGAGTGGAGCTCTCCGGCGGGCGGGGGGTCATTGTCGGTGGCTCCGCCGGGGCGGCCGCCTCCGCCGTCGTCGGCGGTGGCGGCGCCACGCTGCCGCTGCTGATTGGCGTTGGCAGTTGGCGGCAAAGGCTGCGCCGCGTGGGCGTGCGCCAGCGCGCGCGCGTGCGCCGCCACGTTCTCCTCCGTGAGCTGCGGGTTGATTCGCCGCACGATCTCCAGCTCCACGGCACGCGGCACCACAGCACCAGCGCCGCTGCCGGATTGCCGCCGCTGCTGCCCTCCCCGCCACCGCCAGACGCAGCAGGGACACGCTGCGCAGCTGGTTCGCGTTGTGCAGATGCTGCCCTAGAAGCTGCTGCTGCTGCTGAAGCTGGTGCTGCGTGGTGGGCAGCTCCCCCAGCATGGGCCACCATTCCGGGGGGAACTGCGCCGCATAGGTGAGCAGGCCGCCTCCCCGCCCCGGCGCCGTGCTTGTGCTTGCTGGAGCGCTGGAACGCCCGGTCAAGCCGCAGCGATCGGCAGGAACGCCAGCCCCTGCTGCAGGGCGCCCCCCGGGGCTTTGCCGTGGGGGTGCGGGGGAACTCGGAGGCGGGGACGGGGGAGGGGACACGGGGGGCACGGGAGGGAGGCGGACGCCGGCTCCCCTGGGGAGGAGGAGCGGGGGACGGCCGCGGCCTCCACTCACCGTGGCCGTCGGGGTCCGTGCCGAGGGGACACGAGGGGGGCGGCAGGCCGTGGATCACGGGGGGGTGGGGACCAGGCAGGAGGAGGGTACCCCCGTTGTCTCAGAATCAAAGACGAGGTCCCCGACGAGGTCTCCAGACGGATCCCCGTGAGGACGGCGAGGACGCATCGCCCTCATCTCCATCATGCCCCCGAGTTCCGTATCTCCTTGTCCGTGTCTCCGTGTCCTGTGTCTCCGCCGTGTCCCGTGTCTCGCCGTGTCCCGTGTCTCCGCCGTGTCCTGTGTCTCCCCATGTTCTTTGTCTCCGTGCAATGCGGACCCACCCCCGTGCTACCCCCGGGTGCTCGGGGGTTCGGTAGTTCACAAGTGGCCACGGGGTGAGTGCGAGTTGATATGTGAGTGGTGTCCCACTCCAGGGACGCACCGTTTCCCCCGTAAGGATCGGAGTTGCCTCGACTACTACACTCATTGTCGAGTAGCGAACGCAGGGGCCTGGTGTACACGCACACACGGCACAGCATCACACGGTGTCACACACAGCCAACGACACACACGGTCAAATACAATCGCGCAAAGCCACCACATCATAATACAGTCACCACACCATCACAGACAGACACCACACAAATACGATCAAATTCTCACTTGCAACCATTTAAAGCAGCCCTGTGACCACCACTCATCCGAACCTCCAAGAGGAGGCTGCAATGAGCCTCCTCATTCCCTCATGTGGGAAGCTATAAGCAGTGAGAGTGGGCCTGTCGCTGTCTCTCAGCTCGCTGGAACACCTCCGTTAACCAGGGTTTGTGGGGAGGTCTAGACCACGTGCCCAATCAAGCCAGAGCAGCTGCATGAGCCACAGTCCTGAACCTCACCAATTGCCCCTCGACTTCAGGAGGAGGTGGGGTTACGATGCCAACCCCAGCCACAAGCGATGATCAGATTCTCGCTTGCAACTTTCAACAGCGAGTCCAGACGGGGCTATTTCTGGTTTGAACATGATGAGACGTGGATTGCCAATCCACAGTGGAAGAACAGCAGGTGCATCTTACAGATGACAAGCTGATGGTCAGTGGACAGATCAGCTCCACTGTAAGTCCTGGTGTCAAGGACATGAGCTGTCATTTGCCGTCTAGCCACGAGAGTTCAGTAGATATTCTTGGTTGGGTTCTGGCATGTCCCCACAGCCACACATGCACCAATATACACGCTTATCACAAAACAACATTAAAATGTGCAGGATCACATACAGCACTATATGTAAACAGAATCGGACAACACACAGGACATCACTGGACACCCCAACATGCAAAGATCCCCACTATAGCCCTAACAGACTGTTGGGGCAAATGCTGTTAGCCAGCAGCTATGAAGGCTGGGATGGCACACGACGGGGTGGGTGGTCAGGACCATGCCCGGCCGCCTTTGTCTCCACAGTGGCGATGTTTACACATCGTACCACACACACACACACCGCTCAACCACACGCACACACACACGCTCAACCACACACACGCTCAACCACACACACACCGCACAACCACACACACACACCGCTCAACCACACACACACACACCGCTCAACCACACACACGCACAACCACACACACACCGCTCAACCACACACACACACCGCACAACCACACACACACACCGCTCAACCACACACACACACACCGCTCAACCACACACACACACCGCACAACACACACACACCGCTCAACANACACACACACCGCTCACACACACACACACCGCTCAACACACACACACATCGCACAACCACACACACACACCGCTCAACACGCACACACACACCGCTCAACCACACACACACACACACACCGCTCAACCACACACACACACCGCTCAACCACGCACACACACACCGCTCAACCACACACACCGCTCAACCACACACACACACACCGCTCAACCACACACACACACACACCGCTCAACCACACACACACACACCGCTCAACCACACAACCACACACACCGCTCAACCACACACACACACACCGCTCAACCACACACACACACACGCTCAACCACACACACACCGCTCAACCACACACACACACACCGCTCAACCACACACACACCGCTCAACCACACACACACACCGCTCAACCACACACACACCGCTCAACCACACACACACCGCTCAGCCACACACACACACACCGCTCAACCACACACACACACACCGCTCAACCACACACACACACACCGCTCAACCACACACACACACCGCACACACACACACACACCGCTCAACCACACACACACACACCGCTCAACCACACACACACACACCGCTCAACCACACACACACCGCACAACCACACACACACACCGCTCAACCACGCACACACACACCGCTCAACCACACACACACACCGCTCAACCACGCACACACACACCGCTCAACCACACACACCGCTCAACCACACACACACACACCGCTCAACCACACACACACACACACCGCTCAACCACACACACACACACCGCTCAACCACACAACCACACACACCGCTCAACCACACACACACACACCGCTCAACCACACACACACACACCGCTCAACCACACACACACACACCGCTCAACCACACACACACGCTCAACCACACACACACCGCTCAGCCACACACACACACACCGCTCAACCACACACACACCGCTCAACCACACACACACCGCTCAACCACACACACACACACCGCTCAACCACACACACACACACCGCTCAACCACACACACACACACCGCTCAACCACACACACACACCGCACAACCACACACACACACCGCTCAACCACACACACACACCGCTCAACCACACACACACACACCGCTCAACCACACACACACCGCTCAACCACACACACACCGCTCAGCCACACACACACACACCGCTCAACCACACACACACACACCGCTCAACCACACACACACACACCGCTCAACCACACACACACACCGCTCAACACACACACACGCTCAACCACACACACCGCTCACACACACACACACCGCTCAACCACACACACACACACCGCTCAACCACACACACACACACACCGCTCAACCACACACACCGCTCAACCACACACACACACACCTCAACCACACACACACACACCGCTCAACCACACACACACACACCGCTCAACACACACACACCGCTCAACCACACACACACACACACCGCTCAACCACACACACACACACACCGCACAACCACACACCACACACCGCTCAACCACACACACACACAACCACACACACCGCTCAACCACACACACCGCACAACCACACACCGCTCAACCACACACACACGCCGCACAACACACACACCACACAACCACACACACACTGCTCAACCGCACACACACACACCGCACACACACACCGCACCACAACCGCACACACACACACCGCACACACATACACCGCTCAACCGCACACACTACACCCCGCACACACACCGCACAACCGCACACACACACACCGCTCACACACACCGCACCCGCACAACCGCACACACCGCACACACATACACCGCTCAACCGCACACACTACACACCGCACAACCGCACACACACACCGCCAACCGCACACACACACACCGCACGCACACACACACACACCGCTCAACCACACACACACACCGCACAACACACACACACACCGCTCAACACACACACACCGCTCAAGCACACACACCGCACAACANACACACACACCGCACAACACACACACCGCTCACACACACACCACACAACCACACACACACCACACAACCCACACACTACATACCAAGTGACCTCTGGAGCTCGCCTCGTCCAATCACGCGCGCGTTACCACGGTAACGCCCCTCACAAGGCGTGAGAAGGGCTTATGGTGGTGATGGTGGTGCCTAATCTCACCATTACCATACACAATTACATGCACCGTCACATGCAATTCCACCACCACATCCCCATCATATCACCCCTATCACCAACATCATACCCAACATTACACCCATCACGTCATAGCATCAAACCGTTAAATCATCATCACCACCCTCCCTCCCGTACTTAAATTACAACACACCATCATCACTACACTCATTACCATCATCACTACACCACCACCATCACTACACCACATCATCACTACACACCACCATCATCACTACACCACCATCATCACTACACCACCATCACTACACCACATCATCACTACACACCACCATCATCACTACACCACTACCATCATCACTACACTCACTACCATCATCAGCTCCTCATCTGCAGAATCATCACACGTGCATCACGCCATCACATCACCTCATCACAAACACACAAATGCATCAGCCGCGTCACAAGATTTACTCTATTATCAATTATCTCCCACCACTCCATAACCTCATCAGCTACATCACCACCACCACCACCACCATCCCCATCACCCCCATCACCTCACCACCATCACCTCACCACCACCACCTCCATCAACTCACCACTATCACCTCATCACCACCACCACCATCCCCCATCACCACCATCACCTACCACCATCACCTCACCACATCACCTCACCACCATTACCTCACCACCATCACCACCACCATCACCACCACCCCATCACCTCACCACCATCACCTCACCAACATCACCACCATCACCTCACCACCCATCACCACCATCACCATCACCACCATCACCTCATCACCACCATCACCACCCCATCACCACCTCAAACCATCCCCATCACCCCCATCACCACCATCACCTCACCACCCCCATCACCTCATCACCACCGCATCACCCCCATCACCACCATCACCTCATCACCCCATCACACCATCACCTCTCATCACACCCCATCACCATCACCTCATCACCTCATCACCACCCCCATCACACCATCACATCACCCCCCATCACCACCATCACCTCATCACCACCCCATCACCATCACCTCATCACCACCCCCATCACCACCATCACCTCATCACCACCCCCATCACCATCACCTCACCACCCCCATCACCATCACCTCATCACCACCCCATCCACACCATCACCTCATCACCACCCCCATCACCATCACCTCATCACCACCATCACCTCATCACCACCATCACCTCATCACCACCATCACCACCCCCATCACCACCTCACAACCATCCCCATCACCCATCACCACCATCACCTCACCACCCCATCACCTCATCACCACCCCATCACCCCATCACCACCATCACCTCATCACCCCATCACCACCATCACCTCATCACCACCCCCATCACATCACCTCATCACCACCCCCATCACACATCACATCACCACCCATCACCACCATCACCTCATCACCACCCCATCACCATCACCTCATCACCATCACCTCATCACCACCCCCATCACCACCATCACCTCATCACCACCCCATCACCATCACCTCATCACCACCATCACCTCATCACCACCCCCATCACCACCATCACATCACCACCCCCATCACCACCATCACCTCAT
>MU249708.1:105000-164663 GCA_018977245.1 Lethenteron camtschaticum | reverse complement strand
TTCGCGTAAGGTTGGGTCAATGATTCACAGCTGCGACAATGCACTGCAGGATCAAGGCATCCCCACGATGTGTCGGTCGTGGGGGGGGGGGTTTCCTCTGACCATACTTCACCAAGCTGTCACGGCCTACTCTAAAGCAGAATAACCAAGCAGATAAATATCACATCTCTCTCTCGCTCCACATATGAAACTTAAGTATTTGTTTCACACATCCCGTCAGCCCCACACACACACATACACGGCCATCTGGGAAGGCATCATCTCAGCAGCAGCAACAGCAGCAGCGTTGGTTTATCAACACAAGCACAACTCGGGAGCGGTTTCGACATTAAGTGTCTCATCATCAGCAGCAGCAGCAGTCGCGCTGATTGAACCAATGCTGGCGACACAGCCAGGCGTTCATAGGCGAGGTCCCCTATCTCTGTTCGACACCGACACACAACACCAACACAACTGCTGCTGCTACTGCTGCTGCTACTACTGCTGCTGCTACTGCTGCTGCTGCTGCTACTACTGCTACTACTGCTGCTGCTGCTACTACTGCTGCTACTACTGCTACTACTGCTGCTGCTGCGCTACTGCTGCTGCTACTGCTGCTGCTACTACTGCTGCTGCTGCTGCCACTACGCAAGTGATGCCCCTGAGCGCTGCGTTACCTCGCCCAGAGCCCGAACCTGGGGGCCCGGGACTAGAAACCCCCGGTCTGGGTCCAGATCCTACAGCCCGAACCTGGGCCCGTGACCCAGAGGCCGTGACCTGGGACACGTGACCCAGAGGCCGTGACCTGGACCCGTGACCCAGAGGCCGTGACCTGGGACCCGTGACCCAGAGCCAGACTCTGGCTCCCACGACTCCGACTGGCCACGTCACCACTCTGCACCCGAGGGGGGACGGGCTCCCACTTCCCCCTCCATCTCCTGCCGCATCAACCTTCCTCCTCGTCCGTTCTCCCTCACAGCCTCACCCGAGGCGAGCGCCACGGAGGCGGCGAAGAGGAGGCATCTCACGATCGCCCCATTCGCTGTCCGCTCCTGCTGCTGCTGCAGCTGCACCGCGACTCCACCTTCATCATGATGCTCGTGGCTGGCGGAAGCGGAAGTGCTTCACTCCAGCATGCAGTGCCAGCGCTGACTCCACCCCCTCCTCCGTCACGCGCCACGTGGTCGCCACTTCCGCCCACGTGGTGGGTGGTGGGGGTTTAACACAATCGGAGTCCTGATAATTGTTTTTTTTACCATTTATCTGGCAACAAAACTGACACCTTTTTTTTTTACAAGGAGTCATGTTTGTCTTCTTGTTCTTTCGGTAAAGTCACGTAGAATGGAAATAATAAAAATAAAACATAAAATAATTATCACGACGTTTCGGCACAACGCAAGCAACCGTCCTCAGGGAAGAACAGGTCTGTCGATAGACAGACTCTGTTATCTCTGTCGTATCGACAGCCCTGTTCTTCACCTGAAGACGGCTGCTTGCGTTGTGGCCGAAACGTCGTGAGAATTATTTAATTGTTTTTTTTATTATTTTACTATTTCCATTCTACGTGACTTTACCGAAAGAACCAGAAGATGAATCCCTGCAGTCACGAAAGCTTTAAATGGAGAGTCATGTTTGCATAGACCACAATACCTGCAGTCGTAATACAAACAAAAACACAACTCTGATCATGTATGCACTGTCCTTGATTATCAGAGTTGTGTTTTTTGTTTGTATTACGACTGCAGGTATTGTGGTCTATGCAAACATGACTCCTTGTAAAAAAAGGTGTCAGTTTTGTTGCCAGATAAAAGGGTAAAAAAACAATTATATTTTTTCTTCTGGCAAATAAGGTTCCAATAGTGTAAATCGGAGTCTTGTTACGGGCGTTTATTTTTAATGTACTGTCGATGAGATATGAAGCTCTTCTATTTTTCTCCATCTCACAGATGGGTACGGGGGTCTCCGGGACGTTACTACAAGAAACAATGCAAAAGCACGATAGGCGTGAAAAGTATAGGAAAGGTGAAAACTAATTTCACGTTAAAAAAATAAACAAATAAAATTAAAGTTCTTTTTTTCTTGTACCAGATACATCCCACTGAGCTTATTAACTTATTTTTCAATTGCGACCTGCCCACAAATGATAGCTCAACAAAGTGGCGGCTTATCGTGTGGAAATGTTTAGGAGCAAAATAATCGAAATACCAACCTCTGACTTGGGGTACACTCAACCGATTCACACAACTGGAATCACTCACCCGATTCACACAACTGGAATCCACGCACCTGATTCACACAACTGGAATCACTCACCCGATTCACACAACTGGAATACACTCACCTGATTCACACAACTGGAAAACACTCACCCGATTCACACAACTGGAATACACTCACCCGATTCACACAACTGGAATACACTCACCTGATTCACACAACTGGAATACACTCACCTGATTCACACAACTGGAATACACTCACCCGATTCACACAACTGGAATACACCACCTGATTCACACAACTAGAATACACTCACCCGATTCACACAACTGGAATACACTCACCTGATTCACACAACTAGAATACACTCACCAGATTCACACACCTGGAATACACTCATCAGGCTCCCTCACCACTCACTCGTTCTCGCACACAGGACATTTCAATCATGTTTATTGATTACAAATCGAACGCGGATCATTAGCTACAGCTAGCAATTAAATTACCGACAATCAATCAATACATTAAAGCGATCATGGATCACCCCTGGAAGGCGAGGTTTAGCAATCAATACATTAAAGCGATCATGGATCAACCCTGGAAGGGCGAGGTTTAGCAATCAATACATTAAAGCGATCATGAACCGCCACAAAAAAGGAAAGTTTTGGCGGATAAATCCCTATTGCACTACCAGATTAAGGCCAGACGATGGCAGTACAGCAAGACGGTGCATTGGCCGTTGATTTCGCCTCGTATACAATGGGGAATCTCCGGCTTGTTCCCAGATGAAGCCAAAATCTCAATCATCATAGACTCACAGAGACCCACAGACTCGCACAAAGACTCACCGACTCACACTGACACAGGGAGCCACAGAGACATACAGAGTCCCATAGATTAACACAGAGCCCACAGACTCACAGAGAGCCACGGTCTCACACAGAGAGGCACAGACTCACACAGAGAAAGGCAGACTCACACAGAGAAAGGCAGACTCACACAGAGACACAGACTCGCACAGAGAGGCACAGACTCGCACAGAGAGCCACAGACTCGCACAGAGAAAGCCACGGACTCACACAGAGAAAGCCACGGACTCACACAGAGAAAGCCACGGACTCACACAGAGAAAGCCACAGACTACACAGAGACACAGACTCGCACAGAGAGGCACAGACTCGCACAGAGAGCCACAGACTCGCACAGAGAAAGCACGGACTCACACAGAGAAAGCCACGGACTCACACAGAGAAGCCACGGACTCACACAGAGAAGCCACAGACTTACACAGACACAGACTCACACAGAGAGGAGCAGACTCGCACAGAGAGGCACAGATCGCACAGAGAGGCACAGACTCGCACAGAGAGGCACAGACTCGCACAGAACAACGGACTCGCACAGAAAAAGGCACAGACTCGCACAGAGAGAGGCACGGACTCACACAGAAAGAGCCACGGACTCACACAGAGAAAGCCACGGACTCACACAGAGAAAGCCACGGACTCACACAGAGAAAGCCACAGACTCACACAGAGAAAGCCACAGACTCACACAGAGAAAGCCACAGACTCACACAGAGAAAGCCACAGACTCACACAGAGAAAGCCACAGACTCACACAGAGAAAGCCACAGACTCACACAGAGAAAGCCACGGACTCACACAGAGAAAGCCACAGACTCACACAGAGAAAGCCACAGACTCACACAGAGAAAGCCACAGACTCACACAGAGAGGCACAGACTCACACAGAGCCAGACTCGTGAAGTCAGGCTCTCGTGGGTAATATTAACCAAGTCTCGCTGGTGATGACGTCGTGTTTTGGATGCCTGGTCAAGTAGCCGCGACTTTCAGCAATTCAGGCAGTGACACCGAGAACCCTGTGTAGTATAACGCCACGGCGCCCTCCGGCACCCTCGCAAGAGGCAATGACGTCAGTAGTGTTTGGGATGCAGGACCCTGCTGTTGTGTTAATTCGTGTGCCATGAAGAAGGGCCATTGCCCGAAACGTCGCCTACTGTATACTCTTGCTTTAAGCCGGCCTCGTAATTAAGATGTCCGTTCTGTGTGATGCCGTCTCGTCCTGCTGTGATGCCGGCCACACCGTTAGCGTTGAGGATGATTGCCCCGGCGTAGTTTGTGACGTAGCCCGCGTCGGAGCGTCATCTGTTCGGCGCGTGACGTGTTTGCAGTCCCAATCGCTATGAGTCACAGTCGTAGCGATTCTCTCGTCATCACTGCCACCAGCTGCCTCTGTGTGGTGTGCCGTCTCTGTGTCATCTCCGCGATTCCATCTCTGTGCCGTCACTGTCTGTGCGTTGTGCCGACATCTCTCCCGTGGTGTGTCATCTGTGTCGTCTCTGTGCCATCACTGTGTCGTCTCTGTCCCGTCTCTGTACCGTCACTCCCTGCGGAGTGCCGACATCTCTCCCGCGGTGTGTCGTCTCTGTGCCATCACTGTCCCTGCGGCGTGCCTCCTTCTCTCCCGCGGCGTGCCGTCTCCGCTCCGTCTCCCTCGCGCCGTGGCCCCGGCACGTCGTAGTAGTCCACGTGTGCGCCGCTGCGGAAGGAGTCTGCCCGCAGCAGGCGCAGCAGCGCACGCGCCGAGTCGCGGGGGTCCACCAGCGTCCCTGCAGCACGAGACTTCTCCAGCCGCCCCCGGAGCCCCGCGTCGCCCGTCTGCACGCACGCCTCCGCCTGCATGTCTGTGTCCATCGGACCTGTGCGGGGGGGGGGGAGGTGAGGGTTATGAGAAGCGTGATAGCTCCCTTGGTGCCGTCACAAACTCTGTCCTGTTAAGCACGGCTCAACTTGATGACTGATATGGTGAGTATCGTGGTGCGTGTGGTATGGTGATTGAGTAGCACGGGTATCATGGTGAGTCCATTGAGTGTCGTGGTGGGGAGATCGTGGTGTCTGTTGCCCCCTTGTGTTTAAAGCCTCACTCAGTCTCGTGACTATCTCCAGGAGGGTCTTGCCAAGTTTGTCGCAGTAGGGGCGGTGTTGCTGCTTTGTGTATAATTCTAGTTGTGTATTTCGCAGTGTAAATGTCGATGGCCACTGTGAGTAAAGCAAACGGTGCATGCGATATGTGTGGTTAATACACAACGCAGTATTAACGAAGGCAGCCGCTGGATTCGAAGGCAAAACCTGACTGTTGTTGGTTTGTTAGTATTGGCACGTGTATTGGTACGAGTGTTGGTGCGTGTGTGTTGGACGCTACTGGGCAGTTGGAGGCAGTCGCCCTCCAACAACAACGGAGGGCGGAGGAGCGACGCTCACAACAAAGAGCGGAGCGCCGGGTGGCTAAAGCACAGCAAGTTGGCACAGTAGGGGGCACAGGTGGTGCATCAGCCAGTCATCTTAGTCAGTCGACCCGTGGCACCTGGGTCTGTCCCGTGACCTCCTGCCAGCGAGCATTCGACACTTCACGTGGCCTCAAGGTGCACATGGCCTGGCACAAGCGCCGTGGTGACGTCACCGCCACTTAGTGGCGAATGGCGGTTGTTGTTGTTGTTGGATTGAGTGTTGAATGCTGTCGTAAGCAGGGCGACCGCACCAGGAGCGTAGTTAAGGACCCGCACGTGCGGCTCCTCGGTTGCCACGACGACGTGCAGCATGTCTCTAGCTGCGCGTGACGAGCAGTACGGAGCCCAGCTCGGGTACGGAGTGATGGCGCACAGAGAGCTCACGTTAATCACCATGGCAACGCGTCCTACACACATACACACACAGCTCACGTTAATTACCATGGCAACGCGTTCTACACACATACACACACACACAGCTCATGTTAACCACCATGGCAACGCGTCCTACACACATACACACACACAGCTCACGTTAACCACCATGGCAACGCGTTCTACACACACACAGCTCACATTAATCACCATGGCAACACGTCCTACACACATACACACACAGCTCATGTTAATCACCATGGCAACGCGTTCTACACACATACACACACACAGCTCATGTTAATCACCATGGCAATGCGTCCGACACACATACACACACAGCTCACATTAATCACCATGGCAACGCGTTCTACACACATACACACACAGCTCACATTAATCACCATGGCAACGCGTCCTACACACATACACACACACAGCTCACGTTAACCACCATGGCAACGCGTTCTACACACATACACACACAAAGCTCACATTAATCACCATGGCAACGCGTCCTACACACACAGCTCACATTAATCACCATGGCAACGCGTCCTACACACATACACACAGCTCACGTTAATCACCGTGGCAAAGCGTCCTACACACACACAGCTCATGTTAATCACCATGGCAACGCGTTCTACACACACAGAGCTCACAGTAATCGCCGTGGAAATATTGCCCTACACACACACACACGCACACACACCCTCACATCCTTTCACCTGAGGGACCCTCATCCCCCCGGTCCCCTCAGCCTCCTCGGGGCCCTGGAACCAGCGTAGTGCGGCTGCTGCGAGGAGCAGGGGGCGGCCACGTTGAGCTGGAGGTGGCGGCACAGGGGGCCCACTCGGCCGTCGTCACGTCCCTCACTCGCCGGCTCACGTCCCCAGCGAGCCTGGGGGGGGGGGGGGTGGGAGGGTACAAAGGTCGCAAACGGGTTTTGATTCCACAACCGGGTACCCGTACCCTACCCTCACATCGGGTAGCCGTTTGCGACCCTGGCCGGGTACGGGTACGGGTAGGCCGTGAGTCACTGGTGAGTAACCGTTTGTCACTCATTTCGGGTAGGGTACGGGTAGGGAACTAGTACCGTACCCGGCCGGGTACGGGTAGCCGTTTGCGACCCTGGTGCGGCCGGGTACGGGTAAGGAATCAAAACCCGTTTGCGACCTCTGCCCGTACCCGGCCGCACCAGGGTCGCAATCGGGTACTCGTACCCTACCCGATACCCGGCTACCCGTACCCGGCCGGGTATCGTGTAGGGTACGGGTACCCAATTGCGACCTCTGGGATGAAGCCATGTTGCAGGCGCGGGTGGGTTGATTCTAGGAACTTGAATTGTGAGAAGAGACAAGACGTTGGGAAATGAGTGACAATCACGGTTACTCACAGTGACTCACGGCCTACCCGTACCCGTACCCGGCCGCACCAGGGTCGCAAACGGCTACCCATACCGGCCGGGTACGCGTAGCTGGGTATCTGGTAGGGTACGGGTATCAGGTACCCGATTGCGACCTCTGGGAGGGTCACAGTTGGGGGTGAGCACAGGAAGGGGGTCACAGTGAACGAGTCGCGGTGAGGGGGGCACAGTGAAAGGGGCACGTGGGGGGGGGGGGCGTGGTGAGGGGGCACAGTGCGGGGAGGAACATAGCAGAGGGGTGAGCACAGTAAGGGGTCACAGTGAGGGGGCCTGGGTTTAACTCCCGACTCTGGTGCCTGTGTGGAGTTTGTGTCTCTCCCTGTTCTGCAGTGAGAGTGAGGAGCGACGATCACAACGAGCGGAGCGCGGGCAGCTAAAACGCAGCGAGTTGGCGCAATGGGGAGCACAGGTGGTGCATCTTCCAGTCATTTAGGTCAAATAACAAATAGCACCTCGGTCTGTCCCATCGTCTCCTGCCAGGAGTGAACCTTCAGCTCTTCACGAGGCGCTTGTGCGCCGTGGTGACGTCACCACCACTTAGTGGTGACGTCACCATGATGTCACCACCACTTAGTGGTGATGTCACCACCACTTAGTGGTGATGTCACCACCACTTAGTGGTGAACGGCGGTTGTTGTTGCGTGTGAATGTGTGCAAGTGTAGTTGTGTACACTCACACATTCACACACAAAGGCGGTCAGGCACGATGCTGGTCACCCACCCTGATGTGTACCATTCTGGCCTACAGAGGTGCTTGCCGGGGATCTGTGACTGTGGTACCAACTGAGCTACCGTCACGCCGGCACACAACGGCTGCTCTTGCGAATGACGTCACTGGGATCCTTCAGGTCCTCTGTGAGTCGAGCAGACGCTATGTGTAGTTATGATGTTCAGGGTTAACACACGCAACCGCGGCGGCCATTCCGGTTAATAAGCCGCGAACCTCCGGGCCAAGCGGTAAAACGAGCTGCGGCCGGGTCACTGCGTAACCGCACCCCATTGGCGCAAAGCCAGTGCTGGAAATTAACATTTCCATGGCAGGGCCGAGAATGCCCAATCCCAGGCACAGGCCGGGCCAGGCCCAGCACGGATCAATGGTGACGCGGCGGTGTGTGGGGCGGCGGTGTGTGGGGCGGCGGTGTGTGGGGCGGCGGTGTGTGGGCGGCGGTGTGTGGGGCGGCGGTGTGTGGGGCGGCGGTGTGGGGCGCGGTGTGTGGGCGGCGGTGTGTGGGGCGGCGGTGTGTGGGCGGCGGTGTGTGGGCGGCGGTGTGTGGGCGGCGGTGTGTGGGGCGTCAGTGTGTGGGGCGTCAGTGTGTGGGGCGTCCCTACCGGCGTTGTTCAGCACCAGCAGCCGCCTGTATTGGCCCGGCTCCTGGGTCCTGAGAGCCGCCTCCAGCGCCTGGAGGCCCTCGGGGCCCTCCAGGTCAGCGGCCACGCACAGCAGGCGCAGGCAGCCCCCAGGGCAGCTCACCAACAGGGATCCCTTCTCCTCTTGGGGTCCCTTTCCTCCCGGGGCTCGCCCCCCACGCACCCCTGCCCCCTGGCTCCTGCGGGGGCCCCCCGTGCCGCTGGGCGAGGAGGCGGTGGGCCAGGAGGCGCAGGGGCTCCAGGGAGCGTGCCGAGAGGAGGAGGAGGGAGCCGGGGCCCAGGACCTCGGCACTCAGCAGCTCTGCGAAGGCCGCTCCGAACCCTCGCGAGGCCCCCGTGAGGACGCAGAGCCAGGGGCCTGCGGGGCACCGCACCGTGATACCGCGTCACTCAATCATCACGATACTCCTTACCATGGCATTCAATCACTCACCGTGATACCGCGTCACTCAATCACCACAATACTCCTTACCATGGCATTCAATCACTCACCGTGATACCACGTCCCTCAATCACCACGATACTCACCATGATACCACATCCCTCAATCACCACGATACTCACCACGACATTCAATCACGCACCATGATACCGCGTCGCATAAAACACCATAGCACACTCACCACCATACTCAATAACCATGATACGATACTCAATCACACACCATACTCACCAGGAGATTCAGTCATTCACCATGATGAGACTCACCCAGAGGTCGCAATCGGGTACCCGATACCTGTACCCTACCCGATACCCGGCTACCCATACCCGGCCAGGTACGGGTACCCATTTACGACCCTGGTGCGGCCGGTACGGGTAGGCCGTGAGTCACTGGTGAGTAACCGTTTGTCACTCATTTCCCAACGTCTTGTCTCTTCTCACAATTCAAGTTCCTAGAATCAACCCACCCGCGCCTGCAACATGGCTTCATCCCAGAGGTCGCAATCGGGTACCCGATAACCATACCCTACCGATACCCGGCTACCCATACCGGCCGGGTATCGGGTACGGGTACCCGTACCCGGACCCTACCCGGCCGGGTACGGGTACCCGTTTGAGACCCTGGTGCGGCCGGGTACGGTAAGGAATCAAAACCCGTTTGCGACCTCTGCACTCACCACGAGTCTCTTTCACCACAATATTCACCACAATTTCAAGTGACCACGTGAGTAGGGCTGGAAATGGGGAGAAATTACTCGAGGGGGAATTCTCTCGTAGTTTCTTGGGGATTCATGATTCCCACCCACCCCATCTGAGAAGAGGAGCTTCGGTCCGTGTGGGTCTCTGAGCGTGTCCGTGGTCTCTGTGTATGTTTGTCGGTCTCTGCACTTTTGTGAGTCCCGATAGATGTCTGTGGATCCCTATGTGCGTCTGTGGGTCTCTGAGCCGTGTGAATTTATGTGCATGTCTGTGGTCTCTGTGCGTGTCTGTAGGTCTCTATGCGAGTCTGTGGGTCTCTGTGTGTCTCTGTGGATATGTGTGCGTGTCTGTGGGTCCCTGTGCGTGTCTGTGGGTCTCTATGCAAGGTTTCTGTGGGTCTCTGTGCATGTCTGTGGGTCTCTGTGCGTGTCTGTGGGTCTCTGTGCGAGTCTGTGGGTCTCTGTGTGTCTCTGTGGATATGTGTGCGTGTCTGTGGGTCCCTGTGCGTGTCTGTGGGTCTCTATGCAAGGTTTCTGTGGGTCTCTGTGCATGTCTGTGGGTCTCTGTGCGTGTCTGTGGGTCTCTGTGCGAGTCTGTGGGTCTCTGTGTGAGTCTGTGGGTCTCTGTGTGAGTCTGTGGGTCTCTGTGTGAGTCTGTGGGTCTCTGCGTGTCTGTGGGTCTCTGTGCGTGTCTGTGGTCTCTGTGCGTCTCTGTGCGTGTCTGTGGGTCTCTGTGCGTGTCTGTGGGTCTCTGTGCGTGTCTGTGGGTCTCTGTGCGTGTCTGTGGTCTCTGTGCGTGTCTGTGGGTCTCTGTGCGTGTCTGTGGGTCTCTGTGCGTGTCTGTGGGTCTCTGTGCGTGTCTGTGGGTCTCTGTGCGAGTCTGTGGGTCTCTGTGCGTGTCTGTGGTCTCTGTGCGTCTCTGTGCGTGTCTGTAGGTCTCTGTGCGTGTCTGTGGGTCTCTGTGTGTGTCTGTGGGTCTCTGTGCGTGTCTGTGGGTCTCTGTGCGTGTCTGTGGGTCTCTGTGCGTGTCTGTGGGTCTCTGTGCGTGTCTGTGGGTCTCTGTGCGTGTCTGTGGGTCTCTGTGCGTGTCTGTGGGTCTCTGTGCGTGTCTGTGGGTCTCTGTGCGTGTCTGTGGGTCTCTGTGCGTGTCTGTGGGTCTCTGTGCGTGTCTGTGGGTCTCTGTGCGTGTCTGTGGGTCTCTGTGCGTGTCTGTGGGTCTCTGTGCAAGGTTTCTGTGGGTGTCTGTGCGTGTCTGTGCGTGTCTGTGTGTGTCTGTGGGTCTCTGTGTCTGTGGGTCTCTGTGTGTCTGTGGGTCTCTGTGCGTGTCTGTGGGTCTCTGTGCGTGTCTTTGGGTTTCTGTGCGGGTCTGTGGGTGTCTGTGGGTCTCTGTGCGTGTCTGTGGGTCTCTGTGCGGGTCTGTGGGTGTCTGTGGGTCTCTGTGCGTGTCTGTGGGTCTCTGTGCGTGTATGTGGGTTTCTGTGCGTGTCTGTGGGTCTCTGTGCGTGTCTGTGGGTCTCTGTGCGAGTCTGTGGTCTCTGTGCAAGGTTTCTGTGGGTCTCTGTGCGAGTCTGTGGGTCTCTGTGCAAGGTTTCTGTGGGTCTCTGTGCATGTCTGTGGGTTTCTATGCGAGTATGTGGGTCTCTGTGCGTGTCTGTGGATATGTGTGCGTGTCTGTGGGTCTCTGTGCAAGGTTTCTGTGGGTCTCTGTGCGTGTCTGTGGGTCTCTATGCAAGATTTCTGTGGGTCTCTGTGCGTGTCTGTGGATCTCTATGCAAGATTTGGGTCTCTGCGTGTCTGTGGGTCTCTATGCAAGGTTTGGGGTCTCTGCGTGTCTGTGGGTCTCTGTGCGAGTCTTGGGTCTCTGCGTGTCTGTGGGTCTCTGTGCGTGTCTGGGGTTCTGTGTGTCTGTGGGTCTTTGTGCGAGTCTTGGGTCTCTGCGAGTCTGTGGGTCTCTGTGCGAGTCTTGGGTCTCTGCGAGTCTGTGGGTCTCTGTGCGAGTCTTGGGTCTCTGCGAGTCTGTGGGTCTCTATGCGTGTCTTGGGTCTCTGCGTGTCTGTGGGTCTCTGTGCAAGGATTCTGTGGGTCTCTGTGCATGTCTGTGGTCTCTTGGGTCTCTGCGTGTCTGTGGGTCTGTGTGTCGTGGGTCTCTGTGTGTGTCTGTGGGTCTCTGTGCGTGCCTGTGGGTCTCTGCGTGTCTGTGGGTCGCTGTACGTGTCTGTGGGTCTCTATGCAAGGTTTCTGTGGGTCTCTGTGCGTGTCTGTGGGTCTCTGTGCATGTCTTTGGGTCTCTGTGCGTGTCTGTGGGTCTCTGTGCGTGTCTGTGGCTCTCTGTGCGTGTCTGTGGGTCTCTGTGCGTGTCTGTGGGTCTTTAAATAACTTTATACACGTACGTGAAATAAGTTACCTGGACTATGGAAGGCGAGGACATGTAAAACATTACACTGGTGACAGAGAGATAGCAACAGTCACGCGCTTATTGCGCAATCAGAGGGAGGCTGAGCTCGTCGCTGCCTCACCTCTCGTCTCTCCTCGTGTTTGCAGCGGAGCTCCGCAAAAATTTGGCGATTTTGACGATAAAAATGATTGGAATCGTACAGAAATGACATTCACGACACAGATCAGTGGAAAAATCGTAACATTTACTTTGTTTACTTTTCGCAACAGCTATTTTCATCGGAGCATGACAGGCGACTGATGATGGATATCGGTCGCCTACGCGTTCGTCTACTGTCAGTAGGGGGCTTGCGTGCGATCCCAGACTTTAGTCATTTTGTACTTTCACCGTTTGCCGATTCCTAATTGTCACCGTGATGGGTCTTCGTGATAACGGACGTCACGAGGCTCACCACACCACGTGCCACTCACCCCAAACTCACCCCAAATTCACCCTCAAACACACCCCAAACACACCCCAAACTCACCAAAAACACCCTCAAACTCACCCTCAAAATCACCCCAAACTCACCCTCAAACACACCTCAAACACACCCCCAAACTCACCAAAACACCCTCAAACTCACCCCCAAACACCCCCAAACTCACCCCCAAACTCACCAAATATCTCAAAACAGCCATGTGGGGCACGTGCAAGGGTGGTCAACACCACGCCTGGCCGCCTTTGTCTCTCCCCATTGGTGGCGATGTTTACACACCCCACACCAGCTACTGTACTCATTTGAGGCCGAGTCGACCTAGGAGAGACCCGGGACCGGTTCGGAAATCGTCACTGCACGCGATTCGAACTGGGGCCCGTCTGGTTCTGAGCGTAGCGCGCGGACCGTGACAACTGCAACAAAAACTCGCACAACCTCCACGTGTAGCCCACACGCACAACCTCCACGCGTAGCCCACACGCACAACCTCCATGTGTAGCCCACACGCACAACCTCCATGTGTAGCCCACACGCACAACCTCCACGCCTCGCCCACACACACAACCTCCATGTGTAGCCCACACGCACAACCTCCACGCGTAGCCCACACACAACCTCCATGTGTAGCCCACACGCACAACCTCCATGTGTAGCCCACACGCACAACCTCCACGCCTCACCCACACACACAACCTCCATGTGTAGCCCACACGCACAACCTCCACGCGTAGCCCACACAACCTCCATGTGTAGCCACACGCACAACCTCCATGTGTAGCCCACACGCACAACCTCCACGCGTAGCCACACACAACCTCCATGTGTAGCCCACACACACAACCTCCATGTGTAGCCCACACGCACAACCTCCACGCGTAGCCCACACACAACCTCCATGTGTAGCCCACACGCACAACCTCCACGCGTAGCCCACACACAACCTCCATGTGTAGCCCACACGCACAACCTCCATGTGTAGCCCACACGCACAACCTCCACGCCTCGCCCACACACACAACCTCCATGTGTAGCCCACACGCACAACCTCCACGCCTCGCCCACACACACAACCTCCATGTGTAGCCCACAAACACAACCTCCATGTGTAGCCCACACACACAACCTCCATGTGTAGCCCACACGCACAACCTCCATGTGTAGCCCACACACACACAACCTCCACGCCTCGCCCACTCCCACAACCTCCACGCGTAGCCCACACGCACAACCTCCACGTGGTTACCCCGAGGTAGCGAGGCTGCGGGCTCCGTCTCACTCATCGCGACTTGTTCGCCTTGCTGCTGCTGACTGATGGCGACCAAGCACGGGGCCTGTGCGGGCGGGGCGGGTGGGCGGACGGGCTGGGTGGGGTGGGGTGGGGTGGGCAAGCGCAGGGCGGGGTGGGCAGGGCGTACGAGCGCGGGGTGGGGCGGGCGGGCGGGGCGTACGAGCGCGGGGTGGGGCGGGCGGGCGTGCGGGTGGGGCGGGGCGAATGGGCGGGGCGTGCGTGCGCGAGACGGGCGGGCGGGGCGAATGGGCGGGGCGTACGAGCGCGGGGCGGGCGGGCGGGTGGGCGGGGCGTGCGGGCGGGGTGGGCGGAGTCTGTGAGACCCCCTCCACCCCCTAGCCCGCCTCTCTACGCCCCCCTCCCCCTCCCCATCGCTACGGGTCACGGGGCGTAACGGTTCCACCTCCATAACGGACTTTGCGACCCCCAACAACATCGCAACAACAACACCGCAACTATGCAACTACGACAATAATAATAATGCAACCACAATAATAATACAACCACAACAATAACACCACAATAATACCACCACAATAATAACACCAAAACAATACAACCACAATAATAACACCACAACAATACAACCACAACAATACAACCACAATAATAACACCACAATAATAACACCACAACAATACAACCACAATAATAACACCACAATAATAACACCACAACAATACAACCACAACAATACAACCACAATAATAACACCACAACAATAACACCACAACCACAACAATACAACCACAACAATACAACCACAATAATAACACCACAACAATAACACCACAACCACACAACCACAATAATAACACCACAGCAATACAACCACAACAATACAACACAATAATAACACCACAACAATAACACACAACCACAACAATACAACCACAACAATACAACCACAATAATAACACCACAACAATACAACCACAATAATAACACCACAACAATAACACACACCACAATAATAACACCACAACAATACAACCACAATAATAACACCACAACAATAACACACAACCACACAACCACAATAATAACACCACAACAATACAACCACAACAATACAACCACAATAATAACACCACAACAATAACACCACAACCACAACAATACAACCACAACAATACAACCACAATAATAACACCACAACAATAACACCACAACCACACAACCACAATAATAACACCACAGCAATACAACCACAACAATACAACCACAATAATAACACCACAACAATAACACCACAACCACAACAATACAACCACAACAATACAACCACAATAATAACACCACAACAATAACACCACAACCACAATAATAACACCACAACAATACAACCACAATAATAACACCACAACAATAACACCAAACCACACAACCACAATAATAACACCACAGCAATACAACCACAACAATAACACCACAATAATACAACCACGACAATAACACGCAACACAACCACCACTGACGCCACAACACCGACCATGCACACTCACTCACACCCCACGCTGCCGCCGCTGCTGCTGCTGCTCGTGCTCGCCCCCCCACCAGCGTGGCCCCCCCCGGCTGCCCCTCCCCGCTGCCCGCCACGCTGAGCTTCGTGAGCGCCGCCTTCCTCAGCGGCTCCGCCATGGAGCTGCCCTGCCGCTGCAAGCCGAGGACGCGCTCCGGGGGTCACGTGGTTCTACTACAGAGAGGTGGGGGGGGTCACGTGGTTCTACTACAGAGAGGTGGGGGGGGGTCACGTGGTTCTACTACAGAGAGGTGGGGGTCACGTGGTTCTACTACAGAGAGGTGGGGGGGTCACGTGGTTCTACTACAGAGAGGTGGGGGGTCACGTGGTGTACTACAGAGAGGTGGGGGGGGGGTCACGTGGTTTACTACAGGGGGGGGTCACGTGGTTCTACTACAGAGAGGTGGGGGGGTCACATGGTTTACTACAGGGGGGGTCACGTGGTTCTACTCCAGAGAGGTGGGGGGTCACGTGGTTCTACTACAGAGAGGTGGGGGGGTCACGTGGTTCTACTACAGAGAGGTGGGGGGNTCACGTGGTTCTACTACAGAGAGGTGGGGGGTCACGTGGTTCTACTACAGAGAGGTGGGGGGGTCACGTGGTTATACTGCAGAGAGGTGGGGGGGTCACGTGGTTTACTACAGGGGGGGNTCACGTGGTTCTACAGAGAGGTGGGGGGGTCACGTGGTTTACTACAGAGAGGTGGGGGGGTCACGTGGTTCTACTACAGAGAGGTGGGGGTCACGTGGTTCTACTACAGAGAGGTGGGGGGTCACGTGGTTATACTGCAGAGAGGTGGGGGGTCACGTGGTTTACTACAGGGGGGGGTCACGTGGTTTACTACAGGGGGGTCACGTGGTGTACTACAGAGAGGTGGGGGGTCACGTGGTTCTACTACAGAGAGGTGGGGGGTCACGTGGTTCTACTACAGAGAGGTGGGGGGGGTCACGTGGTTCTACTGCAGAGAGGTGGGGGGGGGGGGTCACGTGGTTCTACTCCAGAGAGGTGGGGGGGGGTCACGTGGTTCTACTACAGAGAGGTGGGGGGGTCACGTGGTTCTACTACAGAGAGGTGGGGGGTCACGTGGTTCTACTACAGAGAGGTGGGGGGGGTCACGTGGTTCTACTACAGAGAGGTGGGGGGTCACGTGGTTCTACTACAGAGAGGTGGGGGGGGGGGTCACGTGGTTCTACTGCAGAGAGGTGGGGGGGGTCACGTGGTTCTACTCCAGAGAGGTGGGGGGGGTCACGTGGTTCTACTACAGAGAGGTGGGGGGTCACGTGGTTCTACTACAGAGAGGTGGGGGGTCACGTGGTTCTACTACAGAGAGGTGGGGGGGTCACGTGGTTCTACTACAGAGAGGTGGGGGGGTCACGTGGTTCTACTACAGAGAGGTGGGGGGGGTCACGTGGTTCTACTGCAGAGAGGTGGGGGGGGTCACGTGGTTCTACTCCAGAGAGGTGGGGGGGGTCACGTGGTTCTACTACAGAGAGGTGGGGGGTCACGTGGTTCTACTACAGAGAGGTGGGGGGGTCACGTGGTTCTACTACAGAGAGGTGGGGGGGGGGTCACGTGGTTCTTCTACAGAGAGGTGGGGGGTCACGTGGTTCTACTACAGAGAGGTGGGGGGTCACGTGGTTCTACTACAGAGAGGTGGGGGTCACGTGGTTCTACTACAGAGAGGTGGGGGGTCACGTGGGTTTCTACAGAGAGAGGGGAGGCTTGTGGGGGTCCTGGGAGCGCGGGGCTAGAGAGAGGAGAAAGGCTTGAGGATGGCTCTAGTGGGTCACGTGGTCTCGCCCCGTGTCTCCGCGTGTCTCCCGTGTCCCCCGTGTCCCCCCGTGGAGACAGCTCCCCGGCTGGTTCTCGTCTCGCCCCGTGGTTCTCTCGGATCGCTCGGGGACGCGGATCCTGGACCGCGACGCCATGAGCGCCGACTTGACGAGCCGCTTCAGCATTCTCCTCTTCAACCTCGTCATCCTCGACAGCCGCCGTGAGCGAGACCGCTCCTCACCTCCTCGCCTCACCTCTCCTCACCTCGTTACCCGTCTCCTCCACTCAGCCTCCTCATCCTCCAGGCCTGAGAGACTCCTCACCTCACCACCCACCTCGTCACTATCTCACCTCACCATTGGAACCTCATTTGCCTGTTAAACAAATATGATAATTGTTTTTTTACCCTTCTATCTGGCAACAAAACTGACACCTTTTTTTACAAGGAGTCATGTTTGCATAGACCACAATACCTGCAGTCGTAATGCAAACAAAAAACATAACTCTGATAATGTATGCACTGTCCTTGAAGTTTATTGGTCCACACCCGAGACAGCTTTCCTTAGAGCCTAGTCTCACATGGGTTTGTTTGCATTATAACTGCAGGTATTGTGGTCTATGCAAACATGACTCCTTGTAAAAAAGGTGTCAGTTTTGTTGCCAGATAGAAGGGTAAAAAAACAATTATCACTATCACCTCGTTAGAAAGATGCGTTTGGAATATTTGGCTGCTATCACTTTCTCCATGGCAAGCCACTCCGTTGAGCTGTCAATTGTGGACGGGTCGCTTCTGAAAACACATTCCTGCTGCGGAGGGAGCTGGTAGGAACGTTGGGTTGCTCGGTCAATGGCCTGCAGGGTCAACGGCGGCGTGGTGTATTCCGCAAATATGCCGACTGTGCGGGCGGGCACAAGCCGGCGTGAGTAGGTTAAACGTTGAGTTTTATAAGGGCACCACGGGGTGACCAGCCCCTCCCCACCCAGCCCACCCTCCCACCCCACCCAGCCCTCCCCACCGTCCCCACCAGCCCCTCCCCACCCAGCCCACCTCCCCACCCCACCCAGCCCTCCCTTCCCACCCAGCCCTCCCTGCACGACGGACGGACGGACACAATAATCCCCTGTGGGCTGGTGTAACCAGGAGGTTCCTACCAGTAAAACAGCTGTATAGCTGAGTGCGTCTTACCTGGTAAAATTAAAAATAAGAAGTTTCGTTGTTAGTTTACTTACCCATCACTCACATGATTCACCACCTGATGTAGATGTTTAGGTGATGATGCAGAGGTGGAGGATGATGTGACTATGTGGATGATGATGATGATGTGTATGATGATGTCACCTCGCAGCCTCGGACTCGGGTCACTACATCTGCGGCTCGTCAGACGGAGACTTCTACTTTGCTTACGAGGTGACCCCCCCCTGTGACGAGGTGACCCCCCCCCCCACCTCCCTGTGACCCCCCACCTCCCTGTGACCCCCACCTCCCTGTGACGAGGTCACCCCTCCCACCTCCCTGTGACCCCCCACCTCCCTGTGACCCCCACCTCCCTGTGACGAGGTCACCCCCCCCCCACCTCCCTGTGACCCCCCNACCTCCCTGTGACCCCCCACCTCCCTGTGACGAGGTGACCCCCCCCAGGTCGTGGTGCAGTTCACAGGCAGCGCCCGCCTCGTGCTGCTGGACCGGGAGGAGCAACCGCGACCTGAGCTCACGGTGGGGGAGGGGCACGAGGGGGTGGGGGGTGGGGGGGGTCATGACGTCACAGTCAGTGGTGTGGGTGAGTGTGGGTGAGTGTAGAGGCTGGGTGGTGAGTGAACAATATCATTGCATCGTATTCAGGAAGGCCACACATGAGCCCCGGACACTTTATCAGGAGGGTGCTGTGTTGAGTGTGAAGACAGTATGGGTGAGTTTGTGGTGAGTGTGTAGTGAGTGGCATGTGGTGAGTTTGTGGTGTATGGTGGGTGAATGTGTGAGTGTGGTGTGTGGCCAGTCATCTCGGTCAGTCGACCCGTGGCACCTGCTGGGTCTGCCCCGTGACCTCCTGCCAGCGGGCGTTCGACACTTCACGTGGCCTCAAGGCGCACATGGCCTGGCACTAGTGACGTGGTGACGTCACCGCCACTTAGTGGCGAATGGCGGTTGTTGTTGTGGTGTGTGGTGAGTGAGTGTGGTGAGTGTGGTGAGTGCAGGTGAAGGGTGTGCACAACAAGGTGACGGTGTTCACGGCTTGGAGTGGGTGGACTCCGTGTGACAGGTGAGCATTGCCTCACCACTCACCACACCCCACTCACCACACCCCACTCACCACATACACCACTCACCACACCTCACTCACCACTCAACACATACACCACGTGGCCACACAACACTCCCCATTCACCACACCCCACTCACAACACCACACCCCACTCACCACATACACCACTCACCACACCTCACCACTCACCACACCTCACTCACACACACCACACCCCACTCAACACATACACCACTCACCACACCTCACTCACCACTCCCCACACCTCACTCACACAACACCACACACCACTCAACACATACACCGCATAACCACACTCACCCACACCACACCCACTCAACACATGCCTACACACCACGCTCACAACCCACCACTCTACACATACACCACATAACCACACCTCACTCACACAACACACTCACCAGACGCCACTCAACACATGTACCATACAGCACACACTCACCGCACACACACTCACTGCACACACTCACCGTACACACACTCACCGCACACACACTCACCGCACACACACTCAACACACACTCACCGCACACACTCAACACACACTCACCGCACACACACTCACCGCACACACACTCACCGCACACACACACTCAGCACACATTACACGCACACACTCACCGCACACACACTCAGCACACACTAACCGCACACACACTCACCGCACACACACTCAGCACACACTCACCGCACACACTCACCACACACACACTCACCGCACACACACTCACCGCACACATACTCAGCACACACCACACACACACTCACCGCACACACACTCAGCACACACACACTCAGCACACACACACCGCACACACACTCAGCACACACACACTCACCAGCACACACACACTCACCACACACACACTAACCGCACGCACACTCACCGCACACACACTCAGCACACACTCACCGCACACACTCACCGCACACACACTCAGCACACACTCACCGCACACACTCAGCACACACTCACCGCACACACACTCAGCACACACACACTCAGCACACACACACCGCACACACACTCAGCACACATTACCCCACACAAACTCACCGCACACACACTCACCACACACACACATGCAGCACACATTACACGCACACACACTCACCGCACACACACTCACCGCACACACACACTCAGCACACACACGCAGCACACATTACACGCACACACACACAGCACACACAGCACACACACAGCACACACACTCAGCACACATTACACGCACACACACTCACGCACACACACTCACCGCACACACACGCAGCACACACACACAGTACACACACACAGCACACACACACAGCACACACACGCAGCACACATTACACGCACACTCACTCACCGCACACACACTCACCGCACACACACGCAGCACACATTACACGCACACACCGCCACTTAACACACCTCGCCCCCCCGACCTTCCCCCAGGTGTGGGCGGCCCGGGGAGATGATCAACGCGGGGTGTGCATGGTGTCCGGCAGCGTCATCACCTCTGCCAAGAAGGCGCGTGCGTGTGTGGTGTTCATGTAGTGTGCGTGCGGTGTGTGTGGTGTTCATGTGTAGTGTGCGTGTGGTGTGTGTGCGGTGTTCATGTGTAGTGTGTGCGGTGTGTGTGGTGTTCATGTAGTGTGCGTGCGGTGTGTGCGGTGTTCATGTGTAGTGTGTGTGGTGCATGTGCGGTGTTCATGTGTAGTGTGCGTGCGGTGTGTGTGCGGTGTTCATGTGTAGTGTGTGTGGTGCATGTGCGGTGTTCATGTGTAGTGTGCGTGTGGTGTGTGTGTAGTGTTCGTGTGTAGTGTGGTGTGTGTGGTGTTCATGTGTAGTGTGTGTGGTGCGCGTGCGGTGTTCATGTGTAGTGTGTGTGGTGCGCGTGCGGTGTTCATGTGTAGTGGGCGTGCGGTGTGTGTGTGGTGTTCACGTGTAGTGTGCGGCAGGATCCTCCTTACAAGGAGTGTTGGGACTCGACGAGGCGTTCCTGGGTGATATAAACAGAGTCACGGTGATGGTTGTGATGATGGTGGTGGTGGTGGGAGCGGTAGTGTAGTGACACTGGTTGTGATGATGGTGGTGGTGGTGGTGGCAGTGTAGTGACACTGGTTGTGTTGATGGTGGTGGTGGTGGTGGGAGCAGTAGTGTAGTGACACTGGTTGTGATGATGGTGGTGGTGGTGGTGGGAGCGGTAGTGTAGTGACACTGGTTGTGATGATGGTGGTGATGATGGTGGTGGTGGTGGTTGTGATGATGATGGTGGTGGTGGTCGGAGCGGTAGTGTAGTGACACTGGTTGTGATGGTGGTGGTGATGGTGGTGATGATGGTGGTGGTTGTGATGTCGATGGTGGAGGTGGTGGGAGCGGTAGTGTAGTGACACTGGTTGTGATGGTGGTGGTGATGGTGGTGATAATGGTGGTGGTGGTGGTTGTGATGATGGTGGTGGTGGTGGTGGTTGGAGCGGTAGTGTAGTGGTTAGCGCACTGCGCCATGAACCCGCCAGAGCCCCGAGTTCGATCCCCGTTCAAGGCCACCACTGAACCTGTTCTGGGCCTCCTCCCTTGGGTGACCTCAGCCTTAAATGAATTCCTGCTGCGATGTGCTAAACATCGCCACTCGGGAGACGGGCGGCCGCTCGTGATGCTGCCCCNACCACTCACCCCGCCTCGTTTGCCGTGTCGGCCTTCACGTGCTGCCACTCGCTAACATCACTTGCCCAAACAGTCTGTTAAATACTACTTTACACTGGTGGCCTCTGTGTTTGCAAAGTAAAAATTCACTCTTTGGTTCTTTCGGTAAAGTCACGTAGAATGGAAATAATAAAATAATAAAAATAAAACATAATAAATAAGAAGACAGAGTCTTCTCGACAGACCTGGTCTTCACCTGAGGACGGCTGCTTGCGTTGTGGCCGAAACGTCGTGAGAATTATTTATTATTTTATATTCTACGTGACTTTACCGAAAGAACCAAGAAGATTAATCCCTGCAGTCACGAAAGCTTTAAATCGAAATTAAAAAATTCACTCTTTGGTTCTTTCGGTAAAGTCACGTACGTAAAAAATGATATATCACGACGTTTCGATCGCAACACAAGCAGCCGTCATCAGGTGGGACAACCACAGCTGAGCCTACTTCAGCAGTTTATTTTCTACCCACGTGACTTTACCGAAAGAACCAAAGAGTATGGATTTCTGCAGTCACGAAAGCTTCAAATCAAGATTGAAAATACAGTGTGAGGTGAGGGGGCTCGTGTGACGATGATTGGTATGATGACGATGTTGTTGTGCTGATTGATGTGATGCTGTAGGGGGCCCCCCGCTATGTGAGCGAGGTTCCTGGGGTCCCGTGGGATGCGGCTCCCTGGCCGCCCCCGCTTCGCGCTCCTGGCCGCGCGCTCCCGGCCCCCGAGATCCTCGTGCGCGGCTGCCGTGACACGTGCGCCTCGACGGGCAGCGCCGTGCAGGGTACACGGCACACCACACCCAGCACACTCACCACACTCACCATACCCACCACACTCACCGCACCCACCACGCCCAGCACACTCCCACAACCACCACACCCACCACCCTCACCATACCCACTACACCCACCACACCCACACTCACCACACTCACCACACCCACCACGCCCACCACACCAACCACACTCACTGCACCCACCACACCCACCACACCTACCACACTCACCACACCCACCACCTCACCACACCCACCACATCCACCACACCCACCGCACCCACCACACATCACACCCACCACACCCAGCATACCCAGCATACCACCACACCCACCACAACCACCACACATCACACCCACCACACCCACCACTCCCACCACTCCTACCACACCCACCATACCAACCACATCCACCACACTCACCACACCCACCATACCCACCACCCCACCACACATCACACCTAGTATACCCCCCCCCACCCCGTAGACGTCCACGCGGCGCTACGTGAGCTGATGGCCTGGACCCGTGGGGTTACCAAGCTGCAGAATCGTGTGACCCTGGCGAGACACGTGGAGCTCTCGTGCCCCGGGGGCTCCCCACAGGTGAGGGTGGGGGCACGGGTGAGGAGCGAGTGGGGGGGGGTCCCCACAGGTGAGGGTGGGGCACGGGGTGAGGAGCGAGTGGGGGGGGTCCCCACAGGTGACGGTGGGGCACGGGGTGAGGAGCGAGTGGGGGGGGGGTCCCCACAGGTGACGGTGGGGGCACGGGTGAGGAGCGAGTGGGGGGGGGGTCCCCACAGTAAGGGTGGGGGCACGGGTGAGGAGCGAGTGGGGGGGGGGTGACCTTGTGCGCCGTGGTATGACGCGGCTGGTGTGCTGCCGTGTGTAGTGGAGCGTGTGGAGAGCCGCGGTGGCTGGATGTCGTGGGTTCGAGTTTGCGTGTTCACTCTCTGCATGGATTTTTCTCCAGGTACTGCGCGGGTTTTCCCCTCCACGTTTATCGTATTTGGCTGCTGTACATCTCGACGTGATAAGCCACTTCATTGAGCCATCACGTGGCCAGGTCGCTTTTGAAAAATAGCTTTACCTGGAAAATAATAGTTGAGTTTCGATTTAAAGCTTTCGTGACTGCAGGGATTCTTTGTCTTGGTTCTTTCGGGAAAGTCCGACAGACCTGTTCTTCACCTGAGGACGGCTGCTTGCGTTGTGGCCGAAACGTCGTGAGAATTGTATTTTATTATGTTTTATTTGTATTATTTTATTATTTCCCTTCTACGTGACTTTACCGAAAGAACCAAGAAGAATAATAGTTGAGTTTAGGGTGGCATTTACTCGTGTGTAGCGGCATGACATGCGGTGTACTATTTAGCACGGAGTGACGTTCTGCATGCGGTGTGACGTTTTGCATGCAGTGTGATGTTCCGCGTGCGGTGACACGCGTGTTGTGACGTGCGCCCCAGAGCGCCGTGGGCTGGGACCGGGACGGGCAGCCTCTCCTGCGCTCCGTGTTTCGAGGACACGGGGTCGCGAGCTCGAGGCCACAGAGTTTGGGCGGGTCACACTGGACAACAACAACCACCTGCACATCTTGAGTGAGTGACAGCCGGTGCGAGAGAGGGCCCGAGCGAGAGGAGTTTTTAAATCCTTTATATTAAGTTCGCTTACTTGCTTACGACCGTGCAAATCTTTCGGTCGTTTTTTTAACCCACTTCCCGTGATCCAATCGAGCTGACATTTTGCACACAGACTCGTTGTGCGTGACAATTAATGTTCGTGAAAATTTTCCAAAATTTAACACTTTTTAGGACAAAAATATTATATTTAATTACCAATTGATTAATGGTGCAATGCAATCATCCGACCCATAGGTGGCAGCCATCTCAAGCCAGAGGACGAGAGGACTCTAGCCGCCACGCATATAAAGGATTTATAGTGAAAAACTTTGTTTTTACGGGTTATACTTGTTTCTATGTTCTCTCCCCCTGTTCTGTTTGGGTTTAAATGTTGTTTTATTTCAAGGCCCACCGAGCGATATCGCTTTCACTCGTTGGTTCTTTAGGTAAAGTCACGTATCAGAGAAAGTAATGAATTAAATACTAGCATACGACGTTTAGATTGCAACACAAGCAATCGTCATCAGGTATAAATGAAATAGAAACACAAATCAAGTATACTTATTTATGTAATGTAATACAACAGAGAGTCGGATAACATAACAGTCAGCACCCTACCTAGTTGATTACGTTCTTCCTGAGAATGCTATTAAATTTATTATTTTCTCTTTATACGTGACTTTACCGAAAGAACCAAAGAGTAATTCCTGCAGTCACGAAAGCTCCAAATTAAGTTTGATACGCTCTTTTTTAGAAGCAACCTGGCCACAAATGATAACTCAACAAAGTGGCTTATCGCGTGGGAATGTATAGCAGCCAAATACTCTAAACGCGCGTTAGTTACAAATGCGAGGGAAAACACGTAGGATCTGGACAGCAATCCACGTGGCCACGGGGAGAACATGAACACTCCAAATATACAGCAGCAGGCATCAGGGTTGGGATCGAACCACAACCTCCTGTTTCTAGATTTGAAGCTTTCGTGACTGCAAGCATTCATATTCTTAGGTTTTTTCGGTAAAGTCACGTAGGTAAAAAATTTAAATTAATAAAAGTAAAATAAAAATAAAATAAAAATCACGACGTTTCGGAGGCAACACAAGCTTCCGTCTTCAGGTGGAACCGTCACAGCCCGACAGCTGCATCAAGTGAGAGAAATTATATAATGGTTGAAGAGGGGAAGGGCCAAGCACGGCACACTTTTTAAATCCTTTATATTAAGTTCGCTTGCTTGCTTAGGACCGTGTAAATCTTTCAGTCGTTTTTTAACCCACTTCCCGTGATCCAATCGAGCTGACATTTTGCACACAGACTCGTTGTGCGTGACAATGAATTTTCGTGAAAAAAAATTCAAAAATTTTACACTGTTTAGGAATTTTTTAAAAATATTTATTTACCAATTGGTTAATACTGGCACACAATCATCTGACCCATAGGTGGCAGCCATCTCAAGCCAGAGGACGAGAGAACTCTAGCAGCCACGCATATAAAGGATTTATAGTGAAAAACTTAGTTTTTACGGGTTAATTTTGTATTATTTGGTAAGGGCGGCTTGCGACTATGAATAGACTGCATAACAAAAGACTGAGCTTTATTATTATGGAGAGGTTCGGTTTGTGACTACGCCTGTATACCAGGGGAGGTAGTTAACATTCGCCTTGCCGGGTTCTCCTAGTTTCCTCCTGCTAATCCACCAGCGAGTGGAACTTGTCAGCCAAACCACTTCCCCAGTGTTGACGAACCTGCAAACACTACTACACTCAACTGGGATCGCAGCAGAACAGGAACACCGCCGCCTATGCTGCGACACTGGCAGGACCCTCCTATGAGAGGAGTCCCGAGCTCGTGGAAGAGGGTTACTCTTCTTGGTTCTTTCGGTAAAGTCACGTAGAAGGGAAATAATAAAATAATAAAAATACAACATAATAAAATGCAATTCTCACGACTTTCGCCACAACGCAAGCAGCCGTCCTCAGGTGAAGAACAGGTCTGTCGGAAAGACAGCGTCTGAATGAACACCACCAAGCTTGGCAGCGTATATTTAAGCTGGGTTAGGGGAGGAAGGGCGCCTTGACAAAGGAATTTGCATATCAACAGAGGATTTAGCATATTTATGGAAATGCAGATATGGGATTAGTCACTACTTGTGGAATGCGTAGGAGGTGGGGGGGTCTCAAAGTCATATTATGCCTGTGCATTATGTAGGATTAGCAGCAACAAAGGGAGGAGGTATGGTTAGCTGTAATAAGGTTAAATCGTGACTTGTAGCTTTCGTGACTGCAGGAATTCATATCTTTGGGTCTTTCAGTAAAGTCACGGAGATAGGTTCAAAGAAAATAACAAAAAAACTACGAGTTTCGATCGCAACATGAGCGTTTCGTCATCAGGAAGAGGGCTTTCTGGGCGATGTTGTACATCGCAAATGAGGTACCAATGGTGTAAATGCTTACCCCGAACTCTCATACTCTGATGGTGCATTGTCTTTGAGTTGTGCGCTTTTGGCGTCATCTGGTCCAACACCATGTGAGACTAGGCTCTAAGGAAAGCTGTCTCGGGAGTGGACCAATCAACTTCAAGGACAGTGCACATTATCAGAGTTGTTTTCTGTTTACATTACGACTGCAGGTATTGAGGTCTATGCAACAGAGGTCGCAAACGGGTTTTGATTCCTTACCCATACCCGGCTGCACCAGGGTCGCAAATGGGTACCCGTACCCGGCTGGGTACGGGTACCCGTTCCCTTCCTTACCCTACCCGAAATGAGTGACAAACGGTTACTCACCAGTGACTCACGGCCTACCCGTACCCGGCCGCACCAGGGTCGCAAACGGCTACCCTTACCCGGCCGGGTATGGGTATCGGGTAGGGGACGGGTATCGGGTACCCGGTTGCGACCTCTGCTATGCAAACATGCCTCCTCGTAAAAAAAGGTGTCAGTTTTGTTGCCAGATAAAAGGGTAAAAAACCAATTATCATATTTTTTACTGGCAAACGAGGTACCAATGGTGATGTTGTACATCGCCTCTCTCTCTCGCCGCGTGCCCGACACAAGACGCCAAGCGGCGCGACGCAGGCCGCTACAGCTGCTGGCTCGCCGGGCGGATGGTGGCAGAGCTGGAGGTGACGGTGACCCCCAAGAACCGGACACGGCGGCGGCTGGACCCGCGCGACCCCGAGCTGAAGGCGCGCTGGCCGCGCTGTGGCGCCTGTACGCGGCTCTCTGCGCCGTCACGGCGGTGGTGCTGGCGCTGCGCGTGCGAGCCGCCGTCGCCCGCACCGCCTGGAGGGGTTCGCTGGCACCGCCGGCGCGCCGTGGGAAGAGGGGGCATGGCACGGGGAGGAGGCCTGAACACTGGGACCAGCTACAGTGAGAATGGAACTTTTTTTCCTGCCAAGGGCCATTTGGATATTTATAACATCTAGATTTGAAGCTTTCGTGACTGCAAGGATTCTTACTCTTAGTTCTTTCGGTAAAGTCACGTAGGTAAAAGAATGAAATTAAAATAAATAATAAAATAAAAATCACGACGTTTCGGAGGCAATACAAGTCTCCGTCATCAGGTGGGACCGTCACAGCCAGATTTGCTGCATCAAGTGTCCAGATACTCTTGATGCAGCAAATCTGGCTGTGATAGTCCCACCTAATGACGGAGACTTGTGTTGCCTCCGAAACGTCGTGATTTTTATTTTATTTATTATTTATTTTAATTTCATTCTTTTACCTACGTGACTTTACCGAAAGAACTGAGTATTTATAACATCATTCGCGGGCCATGCAAAATTATATTTGTTGCTATGAAAAAAGCGCCGAGATTTGTTGAATTTTGAGTTGTGCGGTTGCCTGGGCGGGGCCAGTTCAAATGATTTTGCAGGTCTTGTACGGCCCACAGGCGACGTTGTCCACCCCTGCTACACCAACACAGACCCCGTATTCTAGATTTGAAGCCTTCGTGACTGCAAGGATTCATACTCTTAGGTTTTTTGGTTAAGTCAGGTGTAAAAAGGCAGCAAAATAACAGTTATTTTGTTAGTTATAGGTGTAAAAAGGCACAGCAAAATAACTGTTTTATTTTATTTTGCTGCCTTTTAACACCTGATGAAGGAAGCTTGTTGCCTCCGAAACGTCGCGATTTATTATTTTTTTATTATTTAAATTTATATTATTTATTTTTACCTACGTGACTTTACCGAAAAAAACCTACGAGTATAGACCCCATATCATTAGACCTCCTTTGCCAGTGCCACAATGTAATAGGGTTTTTCCCCTTTTTCTGGCAACAAAACCAAAACCTTTTTACAAGGATTCACGTCTTCATTACTTTGATAGTGCGTCGTCTTTGAGCTGCACCGCCTTTTGGCGTCGTCCTCTGGTCGAGCACCAATTGGGTCGAGGCTCAAAAGAAAGCCATCCCTGGTATAGACCAATCAGTTTCAAGGACAATGCCAATATATTAGTGTTTTTTGTTTGCATTTTGACTGCAAGTATTGTGGTTAATGCAGACATGAATTCTTGTTTAAAGGGTTTCAGTTGTTGCCAGAAAAAAGGGGAAAACCCTATTACAGACCCCATACTCAGGGGTTATCCACATCACCCAATAGAGAGAAACCCTTACACCAGGGGTCGGCAACCTACGGCTCCGGAGCCGCATGCGGCTCTTTACAGGCTGCTTCTTGACGATATGTACGTATGTACAGTATGCATTGCGGCTCTTGAAATACTGAATTTTGTACCGAATTGGAAAGAAATGGCTCTTCTTGTTATTTTGGTTGCCGACCCCTGCCTTACACACACAGGGGGACCCCATACACAGGGACAACAGACCCCCCCCCCCCCCAGTACAGCCTTAACATAATGTTGGGGCATGTGCCGTTTGCGAACACGTACACACGGACCCCTGCTCTAAAACTCGTGATCTTCTCACCTGATCCTTCACTCGTACACACCGCTAGAGATGGAACTCATGGTCTTCTCTCACCCGATTCTTCAATCGTACACACTGCTAGAGATGTAACTCATGATCTTCACTCACCCGATCCTTCAATCGTGCACACTGCTAGAGATGGAACTCGTGATCTCTCACCCGCTCCTTCAATCGTGCACACTGCTAGAGATGGAACTCGTGATCTCTCACCCGCTCCTTCAATCGTACACACTGCTAGAGATGGAACTCATGATCTCTCACCCGATCCTTCAGACACACTGCTAGAGATGTAACGCATGATCTCTCACCCGATCCTTCAATCGGACACACTGCTAGAGATGGAACTCATGGTCTTCTTTCACCTGATCCTTCAGACACACTGCTAGAGATGGAACTCATGATCTCTCACCCGATCCTTCAATCAGACACACTGCTAGAGATGGAACTCGTGATCTCTCACCTGATCCTTCAATCAGACACACTGCTAGAGATGGAACTCATGGTCTTCTCTCACCCGATCCTTCAATCGTACACACTGCTAGAGATGGCACGTCCGTTCAAAGTGATAACCGAGGCCAGACACTCAAGAGCTGACGAGCGAGCGTTTATTTACAGAGATATTCACATCACCATCTCCGCACACTCGTATATTCACGCATGTGTGTGCACGCACGTAAAAGAGTGTTTAGAGTGTGCACAAGTGTGCCCATTGCACCCCTGCCCTGGCAAGTAAACCGATTGTGTGCGTGTGAAGAAGACAAAGGCGCCGGCGTGGTGGAACACACACTACCCCCCCCCTCGTGCGCCGTCCCAGCCCTTCGCAAGTGCTACTCGCCATCCGCACTTTGCCCCAACAGTCTGTCAAATGCTACACGGGAGGATCTTCGTGCGTAGAGTTCTGTGCGATTCCGATCCAACGGCCACGGTTCACGTGGCTCCATCTCCTCCCCGACGGCCCCTGTGAAGGCACAACGATGTTAGTCCGTGACACCACGGCCCGTGACCCAGTGACTGCGTGGGGGAGGAGCGCACGGGATCAGTTACGTTTGGTCTTCATGGAGATCAGAAGTCTAACACGTAACTAATCATCACATCCCAACACTCCCCACCACCACCAACTTCCCCCCACCACCACTCCTCCCACCACCACCAACTCCTCCCACCACCACCACCCCCACCACCTGCCCCCCCCACCACCTCCAACTCCCCCACCACCTCCAACTCCCCCCCCACCACCAACCCCACCAACTGCCCCCACTACCTCCAACTCCCCCACCCAACCTCCCCCCCCCACCACCTCCCCCACCACCAACTCCCCCCCCACCACCAACTCACCCCCCACCACCAACTCCCCCCACCACCACGTCAAGTTCGTACCTGGTGATTGCAGACCCCCGATTCATCCCGGCGAGCTGGGAGGGGGCAAGGGGGATACGAGACAGGTTACAACCTCGCCACATCGCCAGCAGCTCAACATCGTGGCGGTGACGTCATCCACGCGACGCCTGTGCCAGGCTAGGTGCACTCGTGAGGCCATCACGGAGTCTCCAAACCCTCGCTACATCGCCACTAACAGCATCGTTTCGACTTAAAGCTTTCGTGACTGCAGGGATTCATCTTCTTGGTTCTTTCGGTAAAGTCACGTAGAAGTAATAAAATAATAAAGATAAAACATATTTTATTGTTTTATTTTTATGAATAAAACATATTTTATTTTTATTATTTATTACTTCCCTTCTACGTGACTTTACCGAAAGAACCAAGAAGATGAATCCCTGCAGTCACGAAAGAAAGCTTTAAATCGAAAATAAATTTTTTATAACATAATAAACTAAAAATGATTTTTTTTATTTCATCGTTTTATTTATTTCCTCTTCTACGTGACTTTACCGAAAGAACCAAGAAGAACGGCATCGTTATGGGTGGTCAGCACCACGCCACCACCGCCTTTAGCGCTATGACCCCAGCGGCCACGAATTTCGCTTCCCGCCCACCCAACACCCAAGCTAGCTGCTACATCATCCATAAAGTCGTCCTCCCCTTGATCGAATCCACCTCAAACATCGCCCCCCGGCAGCCCGCCGAGGAGACCCGGGCGAAGGGGGGAATCGTCGCCTCGTTGGCCTCGCGTCAGATCTCGACAAATCCGCACCATGAGGCTCAGTCCGCCCGTCGGTGATGTCATCATACACGAGGCCTGTGGCGTCCCTAGCCCTTCTTAAACATTAAACCACTCGTCTATAGCACTTCTAGGACGTTAACCACTCTTCTATAGCCCTTCTAGAACGTTAACCACTCGTCTATAGCACTTCTAGAACGTTAACCACTCGTCTATAGCACTTCTAGAAGGTTAACCACTCGTCTATAGCACTTCTAGAACGTTAACCACTCGTCTATAGCACTTCTAGAACGTTAACCACTCTTCTATAGCACTTAATAGAACGTTAACCACTCGTCTATAGCACTTAATAGAACCGTTATCACCATAATCACGCGCATTCAAAAATGCGGCCTCCATTAACACAGGCGCCAAGTTAAAATCTCGCACCGCCAACGCAGCAACCCCAGATATCATCTCTGTAGCAAATGACGATCTTCTTCTACAAGGGATCGATCAGAACAGGGATCGAACCGATGAGGGTCGTTCGTGACCCCCCCATCGTGGTAGACGTGCACGGACCGCCCCACCGGTACCCACCTCGTGGCTCGGAAAGACCCGGGAAGGCTCCGCGCAGCCTCTTATATACCCGCTAAACAAGGAATCGATTCCGTTTAATTGCGCGGCGCGTATTCGGATCGATTCACAAGAGAATCGTCGAGCCAGCTTCGCGCTCCCCCGAGGCGAAGACACAAAACCGCGGCGGCTGTTGACCGACGGAGCCCGAGCGGGGTGGTGGTGGCGGTGGTATTCGCACGCTCGTGAATTTTAATCGCGACAATTAAATTAAAACATCGCCACCAGGAATCGGGAGCACGATTAGTTGCTGACGGAGGAATCGAAACTGGTCGTCCGGTTTCGTGGCCACGCCCGGAAACTCCGCTCGCCAGGCGAGTAACGATTCGGGAATCGACTTTGTGACTCGTGACACGCGAACTGGATCGATTTTAAACTTAGTAAAAAATTATTTTAGCAGGTTTAAGAAGGCCCACTGAGCTATGTAGCTCTTTTTTCAGAAGCGACCTTTCAATTTAAGGCCGCGACACAGAGGTGTTGTCTTTCTGTATGTCTCTGTGTGTGTGTCTGTCTCTGTATGTCTCTGTCTGTCTCTATGTTGTGTTGTGTCTATGTGTGTGTGTCTCTCTGTGTGTGTCTCTCTCTGTCTCTGTGTGTCTCTGTGTGAGTCTCTCTCTGCTTGTCTGTGTGTCTCTCTCTGCTTGTGTGCCTGTCTGTGTCTATGTTGTGTGTCTCTCTGTGTGTGTCTCTCTCTGTGTGTCTGTCTGTGTGTCTCTGTGTGAGTCTCTCTCTGCTTGTGTGTCTGGCTGTCTGTTTGTGTGTGTCTCTCTCTGTGTGTGTCTCTATGTGTCTCTGTTGTCTCTGTGTGTCTCTGTGTGTGTCTCTGTGTGTGTCTCTGTGTGTGTGTGTCTCTGTGTGTGTCTCTCTGTGTGTGTCTCTGTGTGAGTCTCTCTCTGCTTGTGTGTCTGGCTGTGTCTCTCTCTCTGTGTGTCTCTCTCTGTCTCTGTGTGTGTCTCTCTGTGTGTGTCTCTGTGTGTGTCTTTATGCGAGTCTCTCTCTGCTTGTGTGTCTCTCTGTGTGTCTCCGTGTCTGTGTTTTGTCTCTCTCTCTAAAATTTAGCAATCTTTGGAAGAACGTAATCAAGCAGGTAGAGGGTGTCGACTGTTGTTAGCCGACTCTCTAGGTTGTATCGCATTATATTTCTAAGTTTGCTGTTTGTTTTCCCATTCATTCGTACCTGATGATGGTTGCTTGTGTTGCAATCGAAACGTCGTATTCTATTATTTAATTTATTTTCTTTCTACGTGACTTTACCAAAAGAACCAAAGAGTAATTCCTCTACGTTCAAATTGCATCAATTCCCAAGCTTGGGAAAGAAAGTAAAACAACATCAATAACAGTACAAGACCAGCAGTCAACCCGGTGAATACCGGAGTGTGAATTCACCATGATACAACGTGCTCTCTGCTCACAGTGGACTTTAAAGATCCTGTGGATTAACACCATTGGAACCTCATTTGCCAGTAACAAAATATGATAATTGTTTTTTTACCCTTTTATCTGGCAACAAAACTGACAAGGAGTCATGTTTGCATTGACCACAATACCTGAAGTCGGAATGCAAACAAAAAACACAACTCTGATAATGTATGCACTGTCCTTGAAATTGATTGGTCCACAACCGAGACAGCTTTCCTTAGAGCCTAGTCTCACATAGGTTGGACCAGATGACGCCAAAAGGCGCACAACTCAAAGACAATGCACCATCAGAGTATGAGAGCTCGGGGAAGCATTTACACCATTGGAACCTCATTTGCCAGTAAAAATATAATTGGTTTTTTACCCTTCCATCTGGCAACAAAACTGACACCTTTTTACAAGGAGTCATGTTTGCATAGACCACAATACCTGCAGTCATAATGCAAACAAAAAACACAACTCTGATAATGTGCACTGTCCTTGAAGTTGATTGGTCCACATCCGAGACAGCTTTCCTTAGAGCCTAGTCTCACATGGGTTGGACCAGATGACGCCAAAAGGCGCACAACTCAAAGACAACGCACCATCAGAGTATGAGAGCTCGGGGTAAGCATTTACACTATTGGAACCTCATTTGGGCGTCACCTGGTCCAACCCATGTGAGACTAGGCTCTAAGGAAAGCTGTCTCGGATGTGGACCAATCAACTTCAAGGACAGTGCACATTATCAGAGTTGTGTTTTTTGTTTGCATTATGACTGCAGGTATTGTGGTCTATGCAAACATGACTCCTTGTAAAAAGGTGTCAGTTTTGTTGCCAGATGGAAGGGTAAAAACCCAATTATCATATTTTTACTGGCAAATGAGGTTCCAATGGAACTCCTCTATCATTTTTCATTGCTGGACGGGTTACCCCGCTACCTGATAATCCTGGCTCTGCCATTGCATCCACCCCTCTGCTGAACAAGTTGCCGTACATCAGCTCGAGAAATCAGTGAATTATAATACTGGTAGGAACCACCTGGTTCTAACCTACTCACGCCGGCTTGTGCCCGCCCTCACAGTCGGCCATATTTGCGGAATACACCACGCCGCCGTTGACCCTGCAGGCTATTGACCGAGCAACCCGACGTTCCTACCAGCTCCCTCCGCAGGAATGTGTTTAACTTTTGGAGTCAACGGCTCTGTGATGCCCGAGAGCGGCCACCAGAGGGCGTGGGAGAGCCGCGTAAGATGCGAACTCGCTATTGGTCGTGATCAAGGCGGTGGTGGCGAGGACGAGATAGAAATGATTCAGGCTGGTACCACATTCACTACTTACAACATCACCATCATCATTATAATCACCATCATCATCATGATCACCGCATCGAGCACTTTCAGATGCGTTTCTGCGGCCGTCTTGAACGCTCTTACTTCCGATATTAGGAAGTTAGGAAGACACTGGCAGCTTTGCGCCTTTAAATCGAGATTTAAAGCTCACGTCTGAACAACTGATTTTTGTGTTTAGTTTGTTGTCCTTCCCCGCACCTCCGATGAACACGGTTCGGCTACGTACGGTGCGAAAGAAGTTCGACATACACATACATCACTGCCACCATCATCATCAGCATCATCGGGGTCGGCAACCCGCGGCGTTTTAAGGACTGATGCGTGACGTTATTTATTAAGGACCGTATTCACATTCATTGCGGCTCTTTAAATACCGACTTTTGTGCCGAATTTGAAGACAAAGATGGTCTCTTCTTGTTAGTTGTGGTTGCAAGAGCCCTGCTCATCATCATCACCTGTGTGGATGGTGGTGGTGGTGGCATCACAAGGCTCCGTAGCCCATCTCCCTCTCAAGCTGCTCTGTGGTGATGGCCCGAGGAGGGGGCGGCAGCCGGGGTTGAACACCGAGTACGCGCTCAGGGTGCCACGGGCTATGGGGGGACACGGGGAGGAGGGGTGAAACAACACAGAGAGATACAGGCGGTCATAGGGTCACACAGGCTAACGCATCAAACCCAAATCAGAATTCTAGATTTGAAGCTTTCGTGACTGCAAGGATTCATACTCTTAGGCTTTTTCGGTAAAGTCACGTAGGTAAAAAATAAAAGTAAAATTAATAGAAGTAATAATAGAAATAAAATAATAAATCACGACGTTTCGGAGGCAACACAAGTCTCCGTCATCAGGTGGGACCATCACAGGCAGATTTACTGCATCAAGTCAAATCAGAATATTTATCCTGGAGGAATCCGATTAGCTGTAATGCACTTTTTTTAAGATGCCCAGTGGAGGCAGGTCAGAATGTTACAACAATAAACCAGAATGGGGATGCTGTGTCTGCATTCTGGAGGAGTTAGAGCCCCCGTGTTACCCCTTTGGTTACCCACGCTTACCCCGCGGTTACACCCTTGTGACCCCCGTGTCATCCCCATGGTTACACCTCGTGACCCCGCGTCATCCCCATGGTTACACCCTCGTGATCACGGCGCCATCCCATGGTTACACCCTCGTGACCTCGGCGCCATCCCCATGGTTACACCCTCGTGACCCCGGCGCCATCCCCATGGTTACACCCTCGTGACCCCGGCGCCATCCCCATGGTTACACTCTCGTGACCCCGGCGCATCCCCATGGTTACACCCTCGTGACCCTGGCGTCATCTCCATGGTTACACCCTCGTGACCCCGGCGTCATCCCCATGGTTACACTCTCGTGACCCCGGCGTCATCCCCGTGGTTACACCTCGTGACCCCGGCGTCATCCCATGGTTACACTCTCGTGACCCCGGCGTCATCCCCATGGTTACACCCTCGTGACCCCGGCGCCATCCCCATGGTTACACCTCGTGACCCGGCGTCATCCCCGTGGTTACACCTCGTGACCCCGGCGCCATCCCCATGGTTACACCTCGTGACCCGGCGCCATCCCATGGTTACACCTCGTGACCCCGGCGTCATCCCCGTGGTTACACCTCGTGACCCGGCGCATCCCCATGGTTACACCCTCGTGACCCCGGCGTCATCCCCGTGGTTACACCTCGTGACCCGGCGCCATCCCATGGTTACACCTCGTGACCCCGGCGCCATCCCCATGGTTACACCCTCGTGACCCTGGCGTCATCCCATGGTTACACCCTCGTGACCCTGGCGTCATCCCCGTGGTTACACCCTCGTGACCCGGCGCCATCCCATGGTTACACCTCGTGACCCCGGCGCCATCCCCATGGTTACACCTCGTGACCCCGGCGTCATCCCCGTGGTTACACCTCGTGACCCCGGCGCCATCCCCATGGTTACACCCTCGTGACCCCGGCGTCATCCCCGTGGTTACACCTCGTGACCCCGGAGTCATCCCATGGTTACACCCTCGTGACCCCGGAGTCATCCCCATGGCTACACCCTCGTGACCCTGGCGTCATCCCCATGGTTACACCCTCGTGACCACGGCGCCATCCCATGGTTACACCCTCGTGACCACGGCGTCATCCCCATGGCTACACCCTCGTGACCCCGCGTCATCCCATGGTTACACCCTCGTGACCCCGGCGCCATCCCCATGGTTACACCTCGTGACCCCGGCGTCATCCCCGTGGTTACACCCTCGTGACCCCGGCGCCATCCCATGGTTACACCCTCGTGACCCGGCGTCATCCCCATGGTTACACCCTCGTGACCCCCGCGTCATCCCCATGGTTACACCCTCGTGACCCCGGCGTCATCCCCATGGTTACACCCTCGTGACCCTGGCGTCATCCCCATGGTTACACCCTCGTGACCCCCGCGTCATCCCATGGTTACACCCTCGTGACCCTGGCGTCATCCCCATGGTTACACCCTCGTGACCCTGGCGTCATGCCCATGGTTACACCCTCGTGACCCCCGCGTCATCCCCATGGTTACACCCTCGTGACCCTGGCGTCATCCCCATGGTTACACCCTAGTGACTCTCTCGTCATCCCCATGGTTACACCCTCGTGACCACGGCACCATCCCCATGGTTACACCCTCGTGACCCCGGCGTCATCCCCATGGTTACACCCTCGTGACCCCGCGTCATCCCCATGGTTACACCCTCGTGACCACGGCGTCATCCACATGGTTACACCCTCGTGACCCCGGCGGGCATCATCCCATGGTTACACCCTCGTGACCACGGCGCCATCCCCATGGTTACACCCTCGTGACCCCGGCGCCATCCCCATGGTTACACCCTCGTGACCCTCGCGTCATCCCCATGGTTACACCCTCGTGACCACGGCGTCATCCACATGGTTACACCCTCGTGACCCCGGCGGGCATCATCCCCATGGTTACACCCTCGTGACCACGGCACCATCCCATGGTTACACCCTCGTGACCCCGGCGCCATCCCCATGGTTACACCCTCGTGACCCCGCGTCATCCCCATGGTTACACCCTCGTGACCACGGCGTCATCCACATGGTTACACCCTCGTGACCCCGGCGGGCATCATCCCCATGGTTACACCCTCGTGACCACGGCACCATCCCCATGGTTACACCCTCGTGACCCCGGCGCCATCCCCATGGTTACACCCTCGTGACCCCGCGTCATCCCCATGGTTACACCCTCGTGACCACGGCGTCATCCACATGGTTACACCCTCGTGACCCCGGCGGGCATCATCCCCATGGTTACACCCTCGTGACCACGGCACCATCCCATGGTTACACCCTCGTGACCCCGGCGTCATCCCCATGGTTACACCCTCGTGACCCCGCGCCATCCCGTGGTTACCCCTGCGGGAGGAGGCGAGCGGGAGGAAGATGAGAACGGACACGAGCAGGAAGGGAGTGAGCAGCTGCAGGTGGAGGAAGAGGCCAAGGAGCAGCAGCCAGATGGAGACGCGGAGCCAGAGGGCCCAGCGAGGGGAGGGCCCGCGCCCCCCTCCATCAGCACCAACTCCACCACCAACTCCACCACCAACGTCACCATCGCCAGGGGCCCCTTCTCCTCGCAAGGGATCCACACCTTGCGGCTGCTCCTGCGGTGAGAGACAGGGGTAAATCCTGGGAAGAGAGAGGGGAGAGAGATAGAGAGGGGGTCCAGGTTTCGCAAAGCGTAGAGAGTGGAGGGGGTCCATGCGAGCGAGAAGCTTCGTGTGGAGCGACGGGCTGCCAGGAAGCTGCCACACAGCTTGACGCAGACGATGACAAGATGACCATCAGCACCACCGCCACCACCACCGTGATATCGCCACTTGCCATCAGCACCACGACCATCATCATCAGAAACCCATCCCTCCCCCCACCAAAACCTGATAACGTTAATCTACATTGTCTTATGGTTGTTATTGTTTGACTTGCATCCCACTGGGATGCACACAGCGTTGAAACGCGGTGTTCTTTTTCTGGAAGACTTACACCCTCGTTGGATTTTTCTGTTGCGTGGAGTCACTTTAAGATGTTTCTTCGTGTTTTTGTTTTGTTGCGGTTGCACCCGAGTCAAGAGCCGCATGGCTCACAGGGTTATACCTAAACACATTCCTGCTGCGGAGGGAGCTGGTAGGAACGTTGGGTTGCTCGGTCAATGGCCAGGGCCAACGGCGGCGTGGTGTATTCCGTAAATATGCTCGACTGTGAGGGCGGGCACAAGCCGGCGTGAGTAGGTTAAACGTTGAGTTTTATAAGGGCACCACGGGGTGACCAGCCCTCCCCACCCAGCCCCACCCTCCCACCCAGCCCACCCTCCCACCCAGCCCTCCCCACCCAGCCCCTCACCACCTTCCCAAACCACCCCTCCTCACCCTCCCCACCCAGCCCTCCCCACCCACCCCTCCTCACCCTCCCCACCCAGCCCCTCACCACCCTCCCCTCCCCACCCAGCCCTCACCACCCTCCCCACCCAGCCCCTCCCCACCCTCCTCACCCAGCCCTCACCACCCTCCCCTCCCCACCCAGCCCTCACCACCTTCCCCACCCAGCCCCTCCCTCCCACCTAGCCCACCCTCCCCACCCAGCCCCTCCCCACCCAGCCCCTCACCACCTTCCCAAACCACCCCTCCTCACCCTCCCCACCCAGCCCCTCACCACCCTCCCCACCCAGCCCCTCCCCACCCACCCCTCCTCACCCTCCCCACCCAGCCCCTCACCACCCTCCCCTCCCCACCCAGCCCCTCACCACCCTCCCCACCCAGCCCTCACCACCCTCCCCTCCCCACCCAGCCCTCACCACCCTCCCCACCCAGCCCCTCCCCACCCAGCCCCTCCCACCCCCTCCCCACCCAGCCCTCACCACCCTCCCCACCCAGCCCTCCCCACCCAGCCCCTCACCACCCTCCCCTCCCCACCCAGCCCCACCCCACCCAGCCTTCCCTGCACGACGGACGGACACAACAATCCCCTGTGGGCTGGTGTAACCAGGAGCTTCCTACCAGTGTAATGAAACTGAACACTGAAACCTCCGGCTCCTCACCTGCTCAGGGCGCGGGGCCTCCACTCGGTGCGGCGCGTCGCGTCCCCAGAGCCGCGGGAGGAGGCGGCCGAGCCAGGAGCCACCGTGCCCCGCTCCGGCAGCAGCCGGGGGACCACCACCACCCCCCCGCCTGCCCCCTCGTGGTGCGTGGGGCTCCCCGTGGTGCCCGGGTCGCGTCTCCTCCTGCTGCTCCTGTACTCGGCGAGACGCCGTTCAACAGAGTCCGGGCCGCGGGACATCGGCACTGATGATGATGACGCTGATGATGATGCTGCTGCTGTTGCTGCTGTTGATTGGTGTTGATGTGTCAATGCTGGTTCGTGACTGTTGATGTAACTGTTGTGGCGGTATCATTGGTGTCTGCTGCTGCTGTGTCTGTTGTTGTTGACGTCGTCGCTGTTGAAAAAGTTGAATCAGCCGTCACTCAGCCCGCCGCTGTTATTTACGAATCGCGTTTCCCCCCCCGTCTTCAATTTGGCTGCCGCCGGGCACCGTAGTACGTGACGCCACGCGGCCACAAACACTTTGCGATGACGTCACCACGCACTCCGGACGTGATGACGTCACGAGAGGGGCTCGGGTCAGGTGAGGCCACGAGGTGAGGTCACGTGACATCGGGGTCAGGTGAGGCCACGAGGTGAGGTCACGTGACGTCGGGGTCAGGTGAGGCCACAAGGTGAGGTCACATGACATCGGGGTCAGGTGAGGCCACGAGGTGAGGTCACGTGACATCGGGGTCAGGTGAGGCCACGAGGTGAGGTCACATGACATCGGGTCAGGTGAGGTTACAAGGTGAGGTCACGTGACATCGGGGTCAGGTGAGGCCACAAGGTGAGGTCACGTGACATCAGGGTCAGGTGAGGCAGCGAGGTGAGGTCACATGACGTCAGGGTCAGGTCAAATTGGCTCAAGTGGGGTCAGATAGAGATTCTATCTGACCCCACTGTGATGACAGCAGCAGCAAATATGTTTCAGGAGCTGGATACGAGTGCCGAGGTCTGCTGCTCGCCACGACGAGAGGGTGCAGAGGCCTTCAGCAGACAGAGTCCCCGTCTACACCATTGGAACCTCATTTGCCAGAAGAAAAAATATGATCATTGTTTTTTTACCATTTTTATCTGGCAACAAAACTGACACCTTTTTTTTCAATGGTGTAAATGCTTACCCCGAGCTCTCATACTCTGATGGTGCATTGTCCTTGAGTTGTGCGCCTTTTGGCGTCATCTGGTCCAACCCCATGTGAGAATAGGCTCTAAGGAAAGCTGTCTCGGGTGTGGACCAATCAACTACAAGGACAGTGCATACATTATCAGTTGTTTTTTTTTGTTTGCATTACGACTGCAGGTATTGTGGGCAATGCAAACATGACTCCTTGTAAAAAAAGGTGTCAGTTTTGTTGCCAGATAGAAGGGTAAAAAACCAATTATCAGTCCCCGTCTAGTTTTCCCGTGTGCCTTCTCACCCTGAAGGAGGGCAGCCTTTCAGCGGGTTTCACTCTACGGTCCATGGCGGTAACAGAGTCTCGTAAGGTCGAGGTCAAATTGGGTCAGGAAACGTCAGGATCGGGTGACGCCCCCCCCCCCGAACACAACAGCCACCGTTCACCACGAAATTGTGGTGACGTCACCAGGGCGCTTGTGCCAGGCTAGGTGCGCCTCGAGGCCACGTGAAGTGTCGACGGCTCACTAACAAGTCACAGGGCAAACCCAGCTGCCATGGGTCCACTGGCAGAGATGCACCACCTGTGCTCCACAACGTGCCACCTCGCTGCGTTTTAGCCGCCCGTGCTCCGCTTGTTGTTGTGAGCGTCGCTCCTCCGCCCTCCGCTTTTGCTGGAGGGCGACGACCTCAAACTGCGCAGCAGCGTTCTTCCCGAGCCTCCTTTGCGGTGGTCGATCTTGACACCGCTGGTATCGGTCATCGGCAAGTCCACTCAGCTCCACATCCTCCTGTACCGCATCAGCTGAATCTCTTCTCCAGCCCGTGGGGCGCCCATGTAGCCCCTCGATCCGGCCAAACAGAAGCCGCCTAGGATTGCGGTGGCTGAGTATGCGGGCTGCGTGACCCAGCAAAAGCAGCCTCCGCGCCTTGCCGGAGGAGCTCACTCATGGGACTGCGTCCAGATATTTAAAGGATCTCTGAGCTCCTCACACTGTACCTCAACGTGGTCAAAGCAAGGATGGATCGTAGGCAGGCCAGTCTGAATGTTTCAAACCAGCGAAGATGTCCCTTTGGAGAGATCCACGATTCACAAGCAGAGAGGAGGGGTATCACTGTGGAGCAGGGGTGGAGAACCTTTTTTCTGCCAAGGGCCATTTGGACATTAATAACATCATTCGCGGGCCATACAAGAGTATAAACTTAAAGATTAGCCCGTTATATTCGGTTAAACATTTCGTTAACTCGCCCCTAATGTGATGGCTGGAACTGCCAAATGATTTCGCGAGCCTTATACGGCCCGCGGGCCGGACGTTCCCCACCCCTGCCTGAGTGTGGAGCGATAGGCCAGGTAGCTTCCAATACAGCGTTACACAGCTGACGAAAAGATCATGCCGCCCGACTCCTCACTTACTCACCTACACACACACACGATTAAATATCCCCCGTATAGTCGTAACAGACTTTTGGTGCAAGTGCTGTTAGCGAGCACCTATGAATGACGGCAGGGCACACGAGGGGGTGGGTGGCCAGCACTACGCCTGGCCGCCTTTGTCTCCCAAGTGGCAATGTTTATACATCGTAAAAGGTATTCATTTGAGGCCGAGTCGACCCAGGGGAGGCTCCGGACCGGTTAAGATAACCACGTTGTCCGTGAGCAGGATTCGAATTCGTGTTAGCAGGTTTGTAGCTCAGCGTGCTCACCGCTACACTACCGCTCCCCACACCGACCTACATGACAAAGATCCCCCATATAGCCTTTAACAGATTGGCGGGGCAAATGCTGTTCGTGAGCACCTATGAATGCCGGCACGGGACACGAGGGGGTGGGTGGGTTGCCAACACCACGCCCGCCATTCGCCACGAAGCGACGGTGATGTCACCACGGCACCTGTGCCAGGCCAGGTGAAGTGTCGAAGGCTCGCCGATAGGTCTCGGTACAGACCCAGGTGACATGGGTTGGCTGACTGAGATGCAAACGCCAAATGTACAGCAGGCGTCATGGTCGGGATCGAGCGCACGACCTCCTGTATACCAGGCGAGGTAGTTAACATCTCGCGACCGTGACGCCCCACCTGTGCCAGCTATGCCCGTACCTTGGCAACTTGCCGCATTTTAACCACACGGCGCTCTGCTCGTGCTTGCGAGCGTCGCTCCTCCACCCTCCGTTGTTGCTGGAGGGCGACTGCCTCCAACTGTCCAGTAGCGTCCTTCACGAGCCTCCTCCAGAGGCCGATTTTGACACCGCTGGTACCAGTCATGGGCAAGTCCACTCAGCTCCACATCCTCCCGTACCGCATCAGTCCATCTCTTCTCCAGCCCATGTCGTGCTCGTGTAGCCCCCTCTATGCGGTCAAACAGAAGCTGCTTGAGCGGGCGGTGGCTGGGCTTGCGGGCTACATGACGAAGCCAACGCAGCCTTGCCTGCCAGAGCTCACCGATGGGAATGTGTCCAGAGCCTTCAAGAATGTGTGAGCTAGCCACACAAGCTAGCCTGGTTAAACCCAGGATAACACCACACCTACCTCCGCAGACACCGCCACAGACGCCTACGCAGACACTGCCACGCCGCGTGTACCGCGAGTTGAGTTTTATTGGCAGAAATCGTCACGAAAAGCAACAACGCGTGCGGTGACGTCAGTCGAGGAATGAATACTGCTCAGTCTGGGTGTACCCAGCGCCTTCTCCTCCATAAAATCTACAGCACCTCCCACCTATACCTACACCCTCTAGCTATCTACACCCCGTCCTCTACAGCATCTCCCACCTCTACCTACAGCATGGAACTCCACCTCGGGTAGCCCCGCGCATTGGCACGTCGTCAAGGTGGTTGTTGTTGAGGCGAGGTTTTAAACCCTTGAACAAAGTCCAGATGTAAAAAAAACACATTTGGTGACCTCAGTCACCTTCACGTACAGCCACTACGTCGTTTCCAAACTTGAGTCCTCGCGACCCCCGACCACGCTACGTCATTCCGCGTTAAGCCGTGGAGCAGGGGTGGAGAACTTTTTTCTGCCAAGGGCCATTTGGACATTAATAACATCATTCGCGGGCCATACAAGAGTATAAACTTAAAGATTAGCCCGTTATATTCGGTTAAACATTTCGTTAACTCGCCCCTAATGTGATGGCTGGAACTGCCAAATGATTTCGCGAGCCTTATACGGCCCCGGGCCGGACGTTCCCCACCCCTGCCTGAGTGTGGAGCGATAGGCCAGGTAGCTTCCAATACAGCGTTACACAGCTGACGAAAAGATCATGCCGCCCGACTCCTCACTTACTCACCTACACACACACACGATTAAATATCCCCCGTATAGTCGTAACAGACTTTTGGTGCAAGTGCTGTTAGCGAGCACCTATGAATGACGGCAGGGCACACGAGGGGTGGGTGGCCAGCACTACGCCTGGCCGCCTTTGTCTCCCAAGTGGCAATGTTTATACATCGTAAAAGGTATTCATTTGAGGCCGAGTCGACCCAGGGGAGGCTCCGGACCGGTTAAGATAACCACGTTGTCCGTGAGCAGGATTCGAATTCGTGTTAGCAGGTTTGTAGCTCAGCGTGCTCACCGCTACACTACCGCTCCCCACACCGACCTACATGACAAAGATCCCCCATATAGCCTTTAACAGATTGGCGGGGCAAATGCTGTTCGTGAGCACCTATGAATGCCGGCACGGGACACGAGGGGGTGGGTGGGTTGCCAACACCACGCCCCGCCATTCGCCACGAAGCGACGGTGATGTCACCACGGCACCTGTGCCAGGCCAGGTGAAGTGTCGAAGGCTCGCCGATAGGTCTCGGTACAGACCCAGGTGACATGGGTTGGCTGACTGAGATGCAAACGCCAAATGTACAGCAGGCGTCATGGTCGGGATCGAGCGCACGACCTCCTGTATACCAGGCGAGGTAGTTAACATCTCGCGACCGTGACGCCCCACCTGTGCCAGCTATGCCCGTACCTTGGCAACTTGCCGCATTTTAACCACACGGCGCTCTGCTCGTGCTTGCGAGCGTCGCTCCTCCACCCTCCGTTGTTGCTGGAGGGCGACTGCCTCCAACTGTCCAGTAGCGTCCTTCACGAGCCTCCTCCAGAGGCCGATTTTGACACCGCTGGTACCAGTCATGGGCAAGTCACTCAGCTCCACATCCTCCCGTACCGCATCAGTCCATCTCTTCTCCAGCCCATGTCGTGCTCGTGTAGCCCCCTCTATGCGGTCAAACAGAAGCTGCTTGAGCGGCCGGTGGCTGGGCTTGCGGGCTACATGACGAAGCCAACGCAGCCTTGCCTGCCAGAGCTCACCGATGGGAATGTGTCCAGAGCCTTCAAGAATGTGTGAGCTAGCCACACAAGCTAGCCTGGTTAAACCCAGGATAACACCACACCTACCTCCGCAGACACCGCCACAGACGCCTACGCAGACACTGCCACGCCGCGTGTACCGCGAGTTGAGTTTTATTGGCAGAAATCGTCACGAAAAGCAACAACGCGTGCGGTGACGTCAGTCGAGGAATGAATACTGCTCAGTCTGGGTGTACCCAGCGCCTTCTCCTCCATAAAATCTACAGCACCTCCCACCTATACCTACACCCTCTAGCTATCTACACCCCGTCCTCTACAGCATCTCCCTCCTCTACCTACAGCATGGAACTCCACCTCGGGTAGCCCCGCGCATTGGCACGTCGTCAAGGTGGTTGTTGTTGAGGCGAGGTTTTAAACCCTTGAACAAAGTCCAGATGTAAAAAAAACACATTTGGTGACCTCAGTCACCTTCACGTACAGCCACTACGTCGTTTCCAAACTTGAGTCCTCGCGACCCCCGACCACGCTACGTCATTCCGCGTTAAGCCATTTACTCCACATTTAAATTAACTCGTTTCACGCTGCACGCGTCCGTTGATTGTTGAACGTCCCACGTGGCGCGCTAAACAATGAACGCTGTCCGCGGTTAATAGAGTATTAAAATGAAGATCGCAATCTCGTGCGCGTATGTACAGGTGCATGTACAACCATCATCAGGCGCATATAGCGTGGCACGAGTTGATTTGAAGTGGGGGGGGGTACATTGGGAAGACGGAGCAGGGTGGATCGTGAGGACGAAAGTTTGGGAAACTCTTCCCCAGAGCATCTCCCACGTACACCGACCACGACGCGTGGTGGTGCTGTGTGAAGCACGGGCGAGCATCACAGGATCACACTGAACTCTCCGGGTCGGGGCAGAGTGAACCTCTCCTCTCCCCCGCTCCGTCTCCGGGCCAAGGAATGTGACCTCTGACCTTGCGATCTTTCATCTCTTGACCTCTGACCCTGCGACCTCTCGTCCCTCGACCTCTGACCTTGCGACCTCTCGTCCCTCGACTCTGACCCTGCGGTCGCTCGTCCCTCGACTTCTGACCTTGCGGTCGCTCGTCCCTCGACCTCTGACCTTGCGATCGCTCGTCCCGCGACCTCTGACCTTGTGATCGCTCGTCCCTCGACCTCTGACCCTGGATCGCTCGTCCCTCGACCTCTGACCCTGCGACCTCTGATCGGCGAGCTGCGCCCATGCGACCTACGTCTGTGTGCCGCGTCGTCGCGCACGTCACGCGGCCGCCCGTGAGCATGGTGCCGCTCGTCGCGCGACCTGTCGTCAGCCGACCTGCGTCCGTGCGACCTCGTGTGACCCCGCGACCCTCCTCCCGTGATCCGTGACCCCTCGACCTCCTCTCTTCTACCGCAGCCCCGACCGTCGCCGGGTCACGTGACCCGCGTCCGGGTCACGTGACCCGCCGGTGGCGGCCCGCACTCGGCCACTCGGGGCGGGGTCGTGGGCCCGGTGGTCCCCGCGAGGCCGCTTGTCGCGCGACCTCCCGTGGGAGCGGCCCTCCGACCTGGCGTCGCGCGAGGGCGGGCGGGGACGGCACGGGGGCGGCACGGGGCTGCCCGCGATGGGCGGCAGCGGCGGTGCCGCGACGGGGCGGCCCCGCCGCGTGGTGGGGGTTGCGCGGAGGGGCACGGCGGAGCCGCCGCCGTCGCCTCGCGTGGGCGCACGCGGGAGGAGGAGGAGACACGCGTCCCTGCGAAGACGTCAGCGGCTGCTGCTGCCGATGGTGATGGTGGTGGTGATAGTGGTGTTGATGCTGTTCGTGTTTCTGCTTCTGGTGGTGGCTTGGACCCAGCTGTTGCTGCTGCTGCTGCTGTTGTCGCCGATGGTGCCGCCCCTCGTGGTGGCGGTGGTGGTGGCGGTGGTATCGCTCGTAATCGGACAGAGAGGACGATGACGAGGTGGTGGAGGACACCTCATCCGCGTGGCCGCCCTCGTGGAACACTCCTCCTCCCACATCGTCATTGTCGTCGTCGTCGGGCCCCCGCGTGCCGCTGGCGCGGGTGGCGCAAGTCTGGGCGTCCGACACGCCGGGGCCAGACTCGATTGTCCGTCCAGCCGCCCCGCAGGGACCCCCGCCAGCGCCGACCGGTCCCCCGCCACCGCTCCTGGTAGCGCCGGTAGTGCCCCCACTCGCCGTCCGCGCCCGCCTCGCCATTGGCGTTGAGGTCGGAGTGGAGCTCTCCGGCGGGCGGGGGTCATTGTCGGTGGCTCCGCCGGGGCGGCCGCCTCCGCCGTCGTCGGCGGTGGCGGCGCCACGCTGCCGCTGCTGATTGGCGTTGGCAGTTGGCGGCAAAGGCTGCGCCGCGTGGGCGTGCGCCAGCGCGCGCGCGTGCGCCGCCACGTTCTCCTCCGTGAGCTGCGGGTTGATTCGCCGCACGATCTCCAGCTCCACGGCACGCGGCACCACCAGCACCAGCGCCGCTGCCGGATTGCCGCCGCTGCTGCCCTCCCCCGCCACCGCCAGACGCAGCAGGGACACGCTGCGCAGCTGGTTCGCGTTGTGCAGATGCTGCCCTAGAAGCTGCTGCTGCTGCTGAAGCTGGTGCTGCGTGGTGGGCAGCTCCCCCAGCATGGGCCACCATTCCGGGGGGAACTGCGCCGCATAGGTGAGCAGGCCGCCTCCCCCGCCCCCGGCGCCGTGCTTGTGCTTGCTGGAGCGCTGGAACGCCCGGTCAAGCCGCAGCGATCGGCGCAGGAACGCCAGCCCCTGCTGCAGGGCGCCCCCCCGGGGCTTTGCCGTGGGGGTGCGGGGGAACTCGGAGGCGGGGACGGGGGAGGGACACGGGGGGCACGGGAGGGAGGCGGACGCCGGCTCCCCTGGGGAGGAGGAGCGGGGGACGGCCGCGGCCTCCAACTCACCGTGGCCGTCGGGGTCCGTGCCGAGGGGACACGAGGGGGGCGGCAGGCCGTGGATCACGGGGCAGTGGGGACCAGGCAGGAGGAGGGTACCCCCGTTGTCTCAGAATCAAAGACGAGGTCCCCGACGAGGTCTCCAGACGGATCCCGGTGAGGACGGCGAGGACCGCATCGCCCTCATCTCCATCATGCCCCCCGAGTTCCGTATCTCCTTGTCCCGTGTCTCCGTGTCCTGTGTCTCCGCCGTGTCCCGTGTCTCCGCCGTGTCCCGTGTCTCCGCCGTGTCCTGTGTCTCCCCCATGTTCTTTGTCTCCGTGCAATGCGGACCCACCCCCCGTGCTACCCCCGGGTGCTCGGGGGGTTCGGTAGTTTCACAAGTGGCCACGGGGTGAGTGCGAGTTGATATGTGAGTGGTGTCACCACCTCCAGGGACCGCACCGTTCTCCCCCGTAAGGATCGGAGTTGCCTCGACTACTACACTCATTGTCGAAGTAGCGAACGCAGGGGCCTGGTGTACACGCACACACGGCACAGCATCACACGGTGTCACACACAGCCAACGACACACACGGTCAAATACAATCGCGCAAAGCCACCACATCATAATACAGTCACCACACCATCACAGACAGACACCACACAAATACGATCAAATTCTCACTTGCAACCATTTAAAGCAGCCCTGTGACCACCACTCATCCGAACCTCCAAAGGAGGCTGCAATGAGCCTCCTCATTCCCTCATGTGGGAAGCTATAAGCAGTGAGAGTGGGCCTGTCGCTGTCTCTCAGCTCGCTGGAACACCTCCGTTAACCAGGGTTTGTGGGGAGGTCTAGACCACGTGCCCAATCAAGCCAGAGCAGCTGCATGAGCCACAGTCCTGAACCTCACCAATTGCCCCTCGACTTCAGGAGGAGGTGGGGTTACGATGCCAACCCAGCCACAAGCGATGATCAGATTCTCGCTTGCAACTTTCAACAGCGAGTCCAGACGGGGCTATTTCTGGTTTGAACATGATGAGACGTGGATTGCCAATCCACAGTGGAAGAACAGCAGGTGCATCTTACAGATGACAAGCTGATGGTCAGTGGACAGATCAGCTCCACTGTAAGTCCTGGTGTCAAGGACATGAGCTGTCATTTGCCGTCTAGCCACGAGAGTTCAGTAGATATTCTTGGTTGGGTTCTGGCATGTCCCCACAGCCACACATGCACCAATATACACGCTTATCACAAAACAACATTAAAATGTGCAGGATCACATACAGCACTATATGTAAACAGAATCGGACAACACACAGGACATCACTGGACACCCCAACATGCAAAGATCCCCACTATAGCCCTAACAGACTGTTGGGGCAAATGCTGTTAGCCAGCAGCTATGAAGGCTGGGATGGCACACGACGGGGTGGGTGGTCAGGACCATGCCCGGCCGCCTTTGTCTCCACAGTGGCGATGTTTACACATCGTACCACACACACACACACCGCTCAACCACACGCACACACACACCGCTCAACCACACACACACCGCTCAACCACACACACACCGCACAACCACACACACACACCGCTCAACCACACACACACACACCGCACAACCACACACACACACCGCTCAACCACACACACACACACCGCTCAACCACACACACACACCGCACAACCACACACACACACCGCTCAACCACACACACACACACCGCTCAACCACACACACACACACACACCGCTCAACCACACACACACACCGCACAACCACACACACACACCGCTCAACACGCACACACACACCGCTCAACCACACACACACACACACACCGCTCAACCACACACACACACCGCTCAACCACGCACACACACACCGCTCAACCACACACACCGCTCAACCACACACACACACACCGCTCAACCACACACACACACACACCGCTCAACCACACACACACACACCGCTCAACCACACAACCACACACACCGCTCAACCACACACACACACACCGCTCAACCACACACACACACACCGCTCAACCACACACACACCGCTCAACCACACACACACACACCGCTCAACCACACACACACCGCTCAACCACCACACACCGCTCAGCCACACACACACACACCGCTCAACCACACACACACACACCGCTCAACCACACACACACACCGCTCAACCACACACACACACACCGCTCAACCACACACACACACACCGCTCAACCACACACACACACCGCACAACCACACACACACACCGCTCAACCACACACACACACACCGCTCAACCACACACACACACACCGCTCAACCACACACACACACCGCACAACCACACACACACACCGCTCAACCACGCACACACACACCGCTCAACCACACACACACACCGCTCAACCACGCACACACACACCGCTCAACCACACACACCGCTCAACCACACACACACACACCGCTCAACCACACACACACACACACCGCTCAACCACACACACACACACCGCTCAACCACACAACCACACACACCGCTCAACCACACACACACACACCGCTCAACCACACACACACACACCGCTCAACCACACACACACACACCGCTCAACCACACACACACCGCTCACCACACACACACCGCTCACCACACACACACACACCGCTCAACCACACACACACACACCGCTCAACCACACACACACCGCTCAACCACACACACACACACCGCTCAACCACACACACACACACCGCTCAACCACACACACACACACCGCTCAACCACACACACACACCGCACACACACACACACCGCTCAACCACACACACACACACCGCTCAACCACACACACACACACCGCTCACCACACACACACCGCTCAACCACACACACACCGCTCACCACACACACACACACCGCTCAACCACACACACACACACCGCTCACCACACACACACACCGCTCAACCACACACACACACCGCTCAACCACACACACCGCTCAACCACACACACACACACCGCTCAACCACACACACACACACCGCTCAACCACACACACACACACACACCGCTCAACCACACACACCGCTCAACCACACACACACACACCGCTCAACCACACACACACACACCGCTCAACCACACACACACACACCGCTCAACCACACACACACCGCTCAACCACACACACACACACACCGCTCACCACACACACACACACCGCTCAACCACACACACACACAACCACACACACCGCTCAACCACACACACCGCACAACCACACACCGCTCAACCACACACACACGCCGCACAACACACACACCACACAACCACACACACACTGCTCAACCGCACACACACACACCGCACACACACACCGCACCCGCACAACCGCACACACACACACCGCACACACATCACCGCTCAACCGCACACACTACACCCCGCACACACACCGCACAACCGCACACACACCACACCGCTCACCACACCGCACCCGCACAACCGCACACACCGCACACACATCACCGCTCAACCGCACACACTACACACCGCACAACCGCACACACACACCGCTCAACCGCACACACACACACCGCACGCACACACACACACACCGCTCAACCACACACACACAACCACACACACACACCGCTCAACCACCACACACACACCGCACAACCACACACACACACCGCTCACCACACACACCGCACAACACACACACACCGCTCAANCACCATCACCGCACAACACACACACACCGCACAACACACACACCGCTCAACCACACACACCACACAACCACACACACACCACACAACCACACACACTACATACCACNTGACCTCTGGAGCTCGCCTCGTCCAATCACGCGCGCGTTACCACGGTAACGCCCCTCACAAGCGTGAGAAGCTTATGGTGGTGATGGTGGTGCCTAATCTCACCATTACCATACCACAATTACATCACCGTCACATGCAATTCCACCACCACATCCCCATCATATCACCCCTATCACCAACATCATACCCAACATTACACCCATCACGCCATAGCATCAAACCGTTAAATCATCATCACCACCCTCCCTCCCGTACTTAAATTACATCACCACCATCATCACTACACTCACTACCATCATCACTACCCCACTACCATCATCAGCTCCTCATCTGCAGAATCATCACACGTGCATCACGCCATCACATCACCTCATCACAAACACACAAATCATCAGCCGCATCACAAGATTTACTCTATTATCAATTATCTCCCACCACTCCATAACCTCATCAGCTACATCACCATCACCACCACCTCATTCCCATGTTTTATGTCACTTCAACTCGTTCATCATCACACCACCACTTAATTTGCAGCACCATCACCTCAACCGCACCCCCATCAAAAACATCACCACCTCATCTACAGCATCACAAACATCCCCATCCCATCATCTCATCACCACCTCATCTGCAGCATCACATTCACTCCCATCACCTCACCCATCACCCCCATAACCTCACAGCATCACCACCAGCACTTCACCTCATCCCCATCACCTAACCCGATCACCTCAACCCCATCACCCCATCACCTCACCACCATCATCACCACCATCATCTCATCACCATCACACCACCATCACCTCACCATCACCATCACCACCATCACCTCACCACCTCACCACCATCACCTCACCCCATCACCTCATCACCACCACCACCACCATCCCCATCACCCCCATCACCTCACCACCATCACCTCACCACCACCACCTCCATCACCTCACCCCCATCACCTCATCACCACCACCACCACCATCCCCCATCACCCCCATCACCTCACCACCATCACCTCACCACCACCACCTCCATCACCTCACTACCATCACATCATCACCACCACCACCTCCCCATCACCCCCATCACCTCACCACCATCACCTCACCCACATCACCTCACCACCATCACCTCACCACCATCACCACCACCCCCATCACCTCACCACCATCACCTTACCAACATCACCACCATCACCTCACCACCCCCATCACCACCTCACCACCTCACAACCATCACCACCACCCCCATCACCCCATCACCACCATCACATCACCATCACCTCACCACCCCCATCACNATCATCATCACCACCNTCACCTCCATCACCACCACCCATCACCTCCATCACCACATCACCCCCATCACCACCATCACCTCACCACCCCCATCACCACCACCCCCATCACCATCACNTCATCACCACCCCCATCACCATCACATCACCTCACCACCCCCACCACCATCATCACCACCCCATCACCACATCTCACCACCCCATCACCCCCATCACCCCATCACCACCATCACCTCACCACCCCACCCTTACCGCCTCTGCGTCGCTCTCTGGCCGCGTCTCCTCGCCGCGCAGCTGGCGAGTTCATGGCGCCGCCTTCACAGAATCGCGAGGAGCAGACGACGCGATCCACTTCTACGTCTCCTCCTCCTCCTCCTCGCCGCCGCCGTGCGACCTCCCCGTCTCTCCCCGTGTGTCTCCCTGCGATGTCCCCCGCGGTGTCTCCCCGTTGTCTCCTCCCCGTGAACTCACCGCCGTGTCTCCCCCGTGGTCTCTCCCCTCGGCGGTGTCTCCTCTCCGCGATGTCTCCCTCCGCGATGTCTCCCCCGCGGTGTCTCCCCGTGGTCTCCCTGACGTGTCTCCCCGTTGTCTCCTCCCCCGTGGTCTCTCCCCTCAGTGTCCCCCGCGGTGTCTCCCCCTAGTCTCCCTGCCGTGTCCCCCTCNGTGTCCCCCCCTTAGTCTCCCTGCCGTGTCCCCCTCTGTGTCTCCCCTCCTTGTCTCCCTGCCGTGTCCCCCTCTGTGTCTCCCTCCTTAGTCTCCCTGCCGTGTCCCCCTCTGTGTCTCCCCCCTTAGTCTCCCCCGTGGTCCCCCTCTGTGTCCCCCCTTAGTCTCCCTGCCGTGTCCCCCGTGTCCCCCTCTGTGTCTCCCCCCTTAGTCTCCCTGCCGTGTCCCCCGTAGTCTCCCCTCTGTGTCCCCCCGTGTCCCCCGTGTCCCCCTCTGTGTCTCCCCTTAGTCTCCCTCGTGTCCCCCCGTGTCCCCCCGTGTCCCCCGTGTCCCCCTGTGTCTCCCCTTAGTCTCCCTGCCGTGTCCCCCGTGTCCCCCGTGTCCCCCGTGTCCCCTCTGTGTCTCCCCTTAGTCTCCCTGCCGTGTCCCCCGTGTCCCCCTCTGTTCTCCCCCTTAGTCTCCCTGCCGTGTCCCCCTCTGTGTCTCCCCTTAGTCTCCCTGCCGTGTCCCCCCGTGTCCCCCTCTGTGTCTCCCCCTTAGTCTCCCTGCCGTGTCCCCCTCTGTGTCTCCCCCNTTAGTCTCCCTGCCGTGTCCCCCTCTGTGTCTCCCCCTTAGTCTCCCTGCCGTGTCCCCCTCTGTGTCTCCCCCTTAGTCTCCCTGCCGTGTCCCCCTGTGTCCCCCTTAGTCTCCCTGCCGTGTCCCCCGTGTCCCCCTCTGTGTCTCCCGCGTTGTCTCCGTCGTCTCCTCGAGCAGCGCGCGCGGGGCGGGCCTCGTGACGTCACCGCGGCGCCCGTTCGACGTTGGCGGGAAAACCGCAGCCGCCTCCTCCTCATTATCATGAATCTCATCACCATCATCATCTCATCATCATCATCACCATCATCATCATCACACTGTCATCACCATCATCATCACCATCNTCATCATCATCACACATGTCATCATCACCATCATCATCACCATCATCACCATCATCACCATCATCATCGCATTCATCACCATCACACTGTCATCATCATCACCATCTCATCACCATCATCATCATCTCATCATCATCACCATCTCATCATCATCACCATCTCATCATCATCATCATCATCACCATCACCATCTCATCACCATCACACTCATCATCATCATCACCATCTCATCACCATCACACTGTCATCATCATCATCACCATCTCATCATCACCATCTCATCATCACCATCTCATCATCACCATCTCATCATCACCACTGATCACCATCTCATCATCACCATCATCACCATCTCATCGTCTCATCATCACCATCACCATCACACTGTCCTCATCATCATCACCATCTCATCTCCATCACACTGTCATCATCATCATCACCATCATCATCATCACCTCAATCATCACCATCATCATCACCATCATCACCATCTCATCACCATCTCATCATCATTACCATTTCATCATCACCATCACACTNTCATCATCATCATCACCATCTTCTCTCATCACCATCACACTGTCCTCATCATCATCATCACCATCTCATCATCATCACCATCTCATCACCATCTCATCATCATCATCACCATCTCATCATCATCATCATCACCATCTCATCATCATCACCTCTCATCATCATCATCACCATCTCACCATCATCATCATCACACTGTCATCATCATCATCACCATCTCACCATCATCGCCATAGTTTCATCATCAGACTCTCATCGCTTTACCATCAACCGATCATCACCATCTCATCATTATCAGCTCACCATCCCCTCAGCATCAATTGCTAATTATCACCAACTCATCGTTATTAATCAGATCATTGCTAATTATCACCAACTCATCGTTATTAATCAGATCCATTGCTAATTATCACCAACTCATCGTTATTAATCAGATCCATTGCTAATCACCAACTCATCGTTATTAATCAGATCCATTGCTAATCACCAACTAATCGTTATTAATCAGATCATAAAATCTCAGCATATTCATGATCGACCAATTATTATCATCAGCTACGAAATCGTCGACAGATTATCATCATCCTCGCTGTCATCATCACTAACGTATCATCATCACCATTAGCTCATCACCACCACGATCTTCACTCGAATGGTCTTGGTCTTCACTCTAATCATGAACAGCTTCGTAATTAGCACCATCATCATTAGCTCATCACCACCACGATCATCACTCGAATGGTCTTGGTCTTCACTCTAATCATGAACAGCTTCGTAATTAGCACCATCACCATTAGCTCATCACCACCACGATCATCACTCGAATGGTCTTGGTCTTCACTCTAATCATGAACAGCTTCGTAATTAGCACCATCATCATTAGCTCATCACCACCACGATCATCACTCGAATGGTCTTGGTCTTCACTCTAATCATGAACAGCTTCGTAATGAGCACCATCATCATTAGCTCATCACCACCACGATCATCACTCGAATGGTCTTGGTCTTCACTCTAATCATGCACAGCTTCGTAATTAGCACCATCACCATTAGCTCATCACCACCACGATCATCACTCGAATGGTCTTGGTCTTCACTCTAATCATGAACAGCTTCGTAATTAGCACCATCATCATTAGCTCATCACCACCACGGTCTTCACTCTCATCATCATCAGCTTCGTAATTAGTACCCTCGTCATCATGATCATCATCATGATCATTGTCAANTCATCATCATCATGATCATCAGCTCATCATCATCATGATCATCATCATGATCATCAGCTCATCATCATCATGATCATTGTCAGCTCATCATCATCATGATCATCAGCTCATCATCANGATCATCATCATCATGATCATCATCATGATCATCATCAGATCATCATCATGATCATCAGCTCATCATCAGCTCATCATCACCATGATCATCACCATGATCATCATCATCATCATGATCATCATCATCATCATGATCATCTGCTCATCATCATCAGCTCATCATCACCATGATCATCACCATGATCATCATCATGATCATCATCATGATCATCTGCTCATCATCATCAGCTCATCACCATCATGATCACTGGGAGGCAACAGGGGCCAGGCCACCGCCTTATCTGCGGTGTCGTGGCGGTCTTCAGTGGCTGCTCCTCGCATTCTCTAAACAGCACTTGCCCGACAGGCCGCGTGCGCTACACGGGGGAGGACCTTTGTCTGTGCGCGTCTCGCATTGTGTGGGGCGGTGTGGTGTGTGTGGGGTGTGGTGTGGGGTGTGTGTGGGTGTGGTGGTTGTGTGGAGGGTGTGGTAGTGTAGGGGTGTGTGGGGTGTGGGTGGGGGGTTGTGTGGTGGTGTAGGGGCGTGGTGTGGGGGGTAAGGTGCGGGGTGTGCGTCGGGGCGTGGTGTGTGTGTGTGGGGTGTGTGTGGGGTGTGTGTGGGGGTGTGTGTGGGGTGTTGTGTGGGGGTGTGTGTGGGTGTGTGTGTGAGGTGTGACGTGGAGTGGAGGTGTGTGTGTGTGTGNGTGTGGGTGTGTGTGGGGGTATGTGTGGGTGTGGTGTGTGGGGNTGTGGTGTGTCGGTTTGTGTGGGGTGTGGTGGGGTGTGTGTGGAGGTGTGGCGTGGTGTGGGGTATGTCTGGGGTGTGTGGGGGTGGGGTGAGGTTTATGCGGGATGGTGTGGGTTCTGTGTGTGGTATACGGTGTGGATGGGTGTTGTGGGTTTGTGGTGGTGTATGGTGTGTGGGGTGGTGTATGGTGTGTGTGGGTGGTGTATGGGTGTGAGGTGGGTGGTGGTGTGTGGGGTGTGTGTGGGTGGTGTATGTGTGTGGTTGGTGTATGGTGTGTGTGGGGTGGTGTGTGTGGGGGGTGGTGTGTGTGGGTGGTGTATGTGTGTGGGTTGGTGTATGGTGTGTGTGGGTGGTGTGTGGTGTGTGTGGGGGGTGTGTGTGTGGGGTGGTGTATGTGTGTGGTGTGTATGGTGTGTGTGGGGTGGTGTGTGTGTGGGGGGTGTGTGTGGGGGGTAGTATGGGAGGGGGGCTCATTAACATATCAATGGAACTGGGGAGCGAGACGCGGCCATGCAACGCGGCCCTCACTCACACGCCCCCCACAGCACCACGACTGCTGCTGTGGCGGGGTGGTGATGGTTGGAGTTGGTGGGAGCACTTGCTCCTACAGTCTGTTAAGGCTACACGGGGATCTTTGGTGTTGTTTATGGAGATTATGGTGGTTGATGCTAGTGATGGGAGCGGTGGCGCAGTGCTTAGCGCGCTGCACTGCGAACCCCTGCCACCCGAGTTGTATTCTCGCTCACGCCCAACACCCAGTGGCGATGATCTGAACCGGTCCTGGGTCTCGTCGAGGTCGACTCAACCTGAAATGAGTACCTGGTGCGGTGTAGTAAACATCGCCACTAGGGAGACAAAGGCGGTCCGCCGTGGTGTTGGCCACCCACCCCTCGTGTGTCATGCCGGCCTTCATTAACATAACTTGCCCTAATAGTCGGTTAAAGGCTATATGGGGAATATATGTCTGAGATAGTGGTGATGATAGTGGCGACGGCGATAATGGTCGTGGTGGTGATGATAGTGATGGTGGTGGTAGTGATGATAGTGGTGGTGATGGTGCTGGTAGTGGTGGTGATGATAGTGGTGTGATGATGGTGGTGGTGGTGATGATAGTGGTGGTGGTGNTGATGATAGTGGTGGTGGTGATCGTGTGGTGTGTGATAGTGATGGTGATAGTGGTGGTGATGGTGCCGGTAGTGGTGGTGATGATAGTGATGGTGTGGTAGTGGTGGTAGTGGTGATGGTGATGGTCGTGGTGGTGATGATAGTGGTGATGATGGTGGTGGTGGTGGTGGTGATGATAGTGGTGGTGATGGTGGTGGTGATGATAGTTGTGGTGGTGATGGTGGTGGTGTGATGATAGTGGTGGTGCTGGTAGTGATGATAGTGGTGGTGATGGTGTGATGATAGTGGTGGTGATGGTGTGTAGTGGTGGTGCTGGTAGTGGTGTGATGGTATGGTCGTGGTGGTGATGATAGTGGTGATGATGGTGGTGGTGATGATAGTGGTGGTGATGGTGGTGGTGATGATAGTGGTGGTGATGGTAGTGGTGATGATAGTTGNGGTGGTGATGGTGGTGGTGGTGTGATAGTGGTGGTGCTGGTAGTGATGATAGTGGTGGTGATGGTGTGATGATAGTGGTGGTGATGGTGCTGGTAGTGGTGGTGCTGGTAGTGGTGGTGATGATAGTGGTGGTGATGATAGTGGTGGTAGTGATGGTGATGATAGTGGTGGTGATGGTGGTGATGATAGTGTGGTGATGGTGGTGATGATAGTGGTGGTGATGGTGATGATAGTGTTGGTGGTGATGGTGGTGA